>MU865950.1:315767-404209 GCA_033296975.1 Podospora aff. communis PSN243 | reverse complement strand
TCATTTCACGTGTTGCGCTCGACCAACGACATCACACGCACAGGCAACAACGGCGGCGATGACCCTCCATTCAGACAGCTAATTCCGTACGGAGAACTGCTCAGTTTCTTCCCTTCCGCCATTTATCCTGCACGGAATAAGAAGTCTGCCGAGCTCGACGCGCTAGCAAAATTTCGACCCAGTTTGGCGGCGTCGGAGATAAAAGGGACGGATGCCTTTGTTCTCCGTCTCTGGAATGCGGACGGTGCAAAGCGCGCGCGGAACCGCGCCGCTCAGGGACCGGCCGCCGAATGGGGTTACTGGTTTTGAGAGGCTTCCCAGGGACAGAATGCACTGAAGTGGGCAGTTGTGCGGTTGTCCCTCTTGATGTCACCGAACTGGACAGCACGCTTTCCTGTCGCCAAGTCCAGCTTTATCTGAGCCAACCAAAATACGCAGCCCAGGACAAAGACAGAGAGATGGAGACTCCCGGTTCTTTGAGATTGGGTTCCTCGAGCGAGTCTCGCCAAACCTCCCGGATCCGGACCAAGACACAAACACTCCAGGCAGCCTGTTGCAGGTACATTGCGTCTTTGTTGGTCCGAGCCGACATGGGACACTCCCTTTGGTAGCGCCACGCCGAATCTCAACGTCTTTATCTGAACTGAATCTTCAAAGACGCTGCGTCACCCCTTCCTCCCGACTGAAAGACCAATCGTTTACATCTTTTCGATATAAAAAAAACCACACGCGTCGAAGACCAAGTTGCATTCGTTCAGTTCGCTCTCATTGTTGGTTTGGTCGACGGCTTTGAACTGGGATTTGAATCTGACGCCGATCCAACACAGGTCAAAATGTGCCTTATCATTAAATGGTGGTGCCCTGCTTGCGAGGTGTTTGTCGATACGAGGGAGTTCCAATGTCGTGCCGGTCAAGATTGCCGCGATCGCCTTCTTGTCCGACGGCCTCTTGAGCGCGAGCTCATGCAAGACTGGAACTGCTACAATGAGGATTGCGACTACAGCCTCACATCCGAGCGTGCGTTCCACGGCCAGGTTTACGCAGCTCGCGCCTTGAGCGGAGAGGGCGAGCCCACGCTTGCGCAACACCAACCGATGGACGTTGACAACGGTCAAAACCACATCTCGTACGAGGCGGAACCAGCCACCGCGGCCGTGACACACCCCCCTCATCCCGACGACACGACGAGCGAATACTCGACTCCTCCCGTCGAAGCGCCGCGATACCCCAGTCCCCCACCCCCTATCTCAAACTACCACCACACAGCGCACAGCAGTCCTCCACACCACGAGGTGCCCCGGCTCCGCGCTTCTTCCCAACCTAAAGACACCACCCGCCGAGTCAACGGCGGCTCTTCACGGAAGCGCCGCCGGACCTCGCCCTCCCCCGAACCCACGCACGCGACGGACCCCGAGACGGAAAGCGAGCCCGACGCTCCCTCTCCATCCACCACCGCCTCCACCATCCCCCACCACCTCCCCCTCTCCCATTTCCACGCCTTCAACCCCGCCCATGGCACCGCCGCCACCTGGAACCTCACCAAGAAGACCAGCCGCACACCCAAGGACCACAAGGTCGACTTTGCCTCTCTCAACCCCACCCTGCGCAACCGCATCGCGGCGCTTCGTCGCCAAAACGCGGCCGCCTACCGCGAAGGCGCCGAGTGGTCCGAGGGAGAGAAGGAGCTGTTGTTCCTGCTCAAGGAGACGCTGGACTTCCAGACGGGCAACGCCATGTTTGGAAGGGATATCTACAACGTGTTCTTTAGCTATCGGACCAGCACGGCGAGCCAGCCGCATAACATGGTGGAGGCGAGGGCGAATATCCTGAGGAAGCAGAGGGGAGGCGGGTGGTGGGTGCAGGAGGAGAGGAGGCCGCTGTTGGTTTTGGGGATGCAGCCTGATGGGAGTTAGGGGGGATAGAAAGCGGGGTGGAAGGCGGAGTTTGGTGTGGGTTTGATAGATGAAATTTAGTATTGGATGATGAATGAATTAGATTGGATTATCATGTGTCGCTTTACCCCTGAGTGTAAAACAATGTGGAACCTGTTTGGTGGAGTTCGGTTTAAGTTTTGCCATGTGAATCGACACCGGTGTGTTTTGAGTCTTCTGCTCTTTTTGGCTTTCTGGTTGTATGTAGAGCGCAGGACTAATGGTACCCTCCTTGGGAAAAAGTGGAGGGAAACGTCAAAAGAGTGACCAGCCGCACTTGCGTGCGACCAAGTTGGGCGGCAGCAAGGCCGCGTTTCAAACAATATCTCGGCTTGTGGCTCATACGGAACTTGGAAAGACCACCACGGAAAACCTAAAGTCCAGTCAATCTTTGTTGCAAAAAGGGTGGATTTTTTTTTTAATTCGTATTTAAGGCAACTCCTTTTGAGAGCGGCCGTCCAACGTGCCTAGGTATGTAATAATAACCGCTGCACCCCTAACTAAGATCCTAACAAGACTATCCAGTTATGTCAAAGCTTAATCGCTAACAGCTGTAGAATACAACAAAGCTGTAACAATTAGAGATCACCCCATGGTGATACTTCCTGGTAAATAGCTGCTATTCCAGAATCAAGGAAACCTGATTCAGGCCAAAGATTTCCCGCTTTCCTCAAATTCTCCAGACTGCGTGTTTTCCAGTCCCAACAACCCGCACCATAAATTCAGATCCGAGGATAACTGAGGACACTGGAACTGATGCTCATCGTCCTCAACTTCCACACGTGGGTGACCACCCGATCTGCCAAACGAGATTGGCCTCCCTTTCCACGGCCGAGGTGCATTTGGGTCCGGTCCGCTCGCTGGGGGAACGGGGCACCAAGGTACGACGTCTTTGCCGAGTCCCCCCTGAGCCGTCCAGTAAAATGTCCCGCGCCCTTGCCTCCCGTTGGCCGGGTCCCCAATGTACCAGTACTGGCCATCGATCGTGCCGGCGTTGAAAGCCCGATAGAGGTCTGTTTTCCATAGTTCCTTCCCGTCCACGGCGTTGTGCACACAGATGGAGATGTCGCCAGTGGAATGTTGGCCGTAAAAAAACACTGCCAGGCTGTCGTTCCGGTAGTGGAAGCGACACTCGCCGGCCTCCCAAGTTCCTCGCTTGACTGGTTTCTGTATCAGCCTGGTTATCTGCGACGAATCTGGGCACACGAAATTCCCTTTTTCGTTCGCATTCCTAAGCTGTGGCTGATTTGCCCTGAGCCTTCCCCGATTCTTCCTGAGTTAGCCCAAATTCTGGCGAGCTGGAGAGTATGGCCCAGATTCAGGACCGTTTTTCATATACTAATAATACAGAGTGTAGGATGGTACATGATATCCTAGTTTAATCTTTAACAGTATAGAGCATCTTAATTCTAAAACTGGGATATCACTTAATATGCCAGTACATAAAGATCAGCGCAAAGTATACTAGTGTATAGTATACTAGTATCGAATATATTAGTATATATAATATACCGGTTTAAATTCTCGCTGCGCTAAGATGGAGATGGGCACCAAAATAAGGACTACTTAGCCTCGGGACTACCTGGGTTACCTGCAGCTAGCATCAACTACTCGGCTATATAGGGGCAAGGGCAAAACGAAGGAAATGTAACACCTACGGCACCGAAATGCACAACACCCTCAGTCAACCTCGTCAGAAACACTGCATTGCTTGTTGTGGGTTGCAACTGTGATTGTATTGCCTTGAAATCCCCCTGTGTGGGTTTCTGGCATGCCAGAGAGCCGTATGTTATAGATGCTATCTGTGGGATCACCTCCACGTAATGGTGGTGGCTTGGCTTATGGGCGCCAGGGGCGCCTTCCTTCTGACAAACTATTCCCTTTTCCCTTACCTCCCCCCTTCCCCGGCGCAGCATGCTTAGTTGCTTCAACTGTAGCCGAACAAGCCTACCTCGGAGAGGTTGTGGCTTAATAGTAAACTTGTTGGAAGGCTTGGATTGCATTTCAGGCGTGAAGATAGGTGAGAAAAGGAAGGAGTGTCGCCGGGGCATATTTGGCCCAGTATGATAAAGCAGGGAGTGTTGCACAGGTGTAAAATAAGGGAATTTAAGGCGATTGCACGATATTGTTAATTGCTACAGAGGAAGAAGAGGAAAGGTGTGCAGAGAAATCTCTGCACCTATGCATGTGGTGGTCTGTTATCCGGTGCACCGTTGTGCACACATGTGGTGGCCAGGGCCCCACAACAGGGAGTCAAGCAAAAAATAATAAGTGCTGCAACGGTTCCGATGAAAAAGGCAGAGAGTGAATGCTTGATCTGTCACGTGAAACCATCAGCGCCTTCCCAAATAAAACGCAACCTGGGCACAACAGTCACAACTCCAAGCATCGCCGCAACAACCATCGCCGACACAGCGCCGGCTACCCACAAATTCAAATCTGAAATCCCCAAACCAAACTTCAAAAATGGATCTCTCTTCCCCTCACCTTCTCCGGGATTTCCTCGGTGCTCTTCTTTCACTTCCTGTCCAATTCTACAACGTCGCGGTCGGAATTCTTGCAACCATTCTCGCTTCATGCATTCCCACTCTCAATACTCTCAACGATTCTCGCGGCTACTTCATCATGGCAAGGACGGACATCACCATCTCTGAGGGCGGCCTCAAGTTCTTCACCGATTCCCCCAACCTCTTGAGCCCTGCGCTGATCATTCCGGCTACCTTGATTGCGGCAATCTTCCTCTTCACCCGCTCCCGCGAGGGATATGACGGTATCTATCCTCCTCCATAATTTATTTACTATTTCTAATCGCATTTTAGGCATCGCAAACATCCTCTCCACAGTACCTGCCATCCTCCATCATACGGTTTCGGCTCCAGGATTCGCCTTGGTGGCAATCACCGTCTTCTCCACGATTTATCTCTCAACTCGGAGATCTACCAAGACGACGATTCTCGTTTTCCTCACTACCGTCGGTCTCGTCTTCTTGTTTCAGCGTGAGTTAGCTAATCCCAGTTAAATTGACTCATCCCATGAGATTCACTAACATAAAATTGCCGTCAAAGTCTTGGAGAAGCTGCCCTTCTTGACCGCCATTCTCGACAACCCCGACAAGTTTGGTTCAGGCGTCGCTAAAATCCTGGCTGAGGTATTCACAGGCGTCGCTAAAATCCTGGCCGAGGTGGGCAAAATCTTGGCTGCAGAGGTGAGTGAAATCTTGGCTGGAGTTTGGACAGGCATTGCTAACGTCTTTGACAAGCTGAAACCTATTCTCGAAGTTCTAGCCGTGCATCATGCACTTCCCCAGATTCTTGTGTTCCTCTTCCTTACGGCCGTACTCCGCCACTTCCACAACTGATGGTATGGTTTTCCTAGCCCGAGGTTTAGACAGTCTGAAAGAGACGGACGGCAGATTTTGACCTCGGCGAGAAGAGGTTAAGAGCTAGGGACGATAATTGCGGTGGTTGGGATTGTTAAGAGCAAAGTGGAGAGAAGACCAGCCGTTCGCTCTCTATGCATAGATAGCTTCCAGGAAGCAGCCTCGCCCACTAAATATCATGGTTTAGCCCATGTTCCATTCAGGAAAGAGCAAGAGACTGTCCAATCGTCGTCGGTGAGGATGTTGCCCGCGTGGAAGCTCGGTTGAGCTAAAGGCGGAAGTACGCTTTACGGCGCCCACTGTCCCGAGACTGCGCTGAGGTCCTGGAATGCATCGCGATAGCTTCTGACAAAGCCGTTAATTGTCACCGATATCTTGGCGGCTGCAGTGATAATGGCCAGTGAACTTGCGGTTATCGAGAGCGGATGCATTTCGTGTGTCTGAGATTGGAGAGCCTGGCTCAGCTGGAAGTGAAGCGGGGTTAGTTTCACACTCCATCTCCTGACCACACACATCCGCTACACCGCCACGTGAACACCTCGCCCACTGGGTCTAGCGCTCCTGCCCTTTTCAACAGCGATGCACAACAGCTCGAGACAGCAATTCATCACATCAGCGAACACAGCCGACCATCATTTTAGCACCACATAACCGATTTTGTCAACCACAAATCACAAAGCAACCTGCACAATTCTTTGTTCTCTGGACCAGAATTCTTTGTTTATTCAACGCCAATCTTAATCACGAGATAAAAGCCCCGATTCTAAGGTGAGGTTAAGGCAGCAAAACGGAATCAGCTATCGCCAGGTGGTAGGAATTACTTCCTCCCACCACAGCACATCATCCACCCCATCATCTTCTCCATCCACTCCGTCACGGTCTCCTTCTCTCCTCTCTTCGCGTCTTCAATGTCCATCTCCTCCACCCTTTTCGGATGCATCCCTTCCTCCACTCTGGGCACATTCATGTTCGGAGCAGGCCACATGGGCTCCAACCCAGCCTCCACCGACGACGAATACGCCTGCGTCAGCGCATACTCGACCGCCTCGCCGAGATCACCCGCCACAAACTCCGGCTTAACCTTCCTCGCACCCGGCCTTCGCGGCCCGCTGGGCCCCATCTCCTGCCCCCTGATAACAACATCCCTCCACCTCGCTCCCACGCCAGAGTTAAACTTCCCCTCCAGTGCAATCCCAACGGTATACACATAGCTAACCCTCGGGGAGCAAAACATTTCGTCAGCGTCCGGATCCTTCCCCACCGACTTCGCATACGCGCGCCGATCAGAGCTGGTTAGAGTCCACTCCGCACACCGAAGCAGCGCATGGTCCACCCCGGGCCCGTAGAGCGTGTACTCGAGCCACGGCATGTTGTTCGTCCTCTTGATCCACCGTTCCTGGAGGAACCGAAGCCACGTCCGCCCAGGCCAATCACCCGAGGCAGAAGGTCCCGTGCTAACGAGATCCGCCATGCAAATGTGCAGCGGGGGCATGTTGCGCGCAATCTTGTCGGCCAGCTGCGCGGGCGTCAGCGCGGCGTTGTCAGCGCTGCAGTCGTAGCCGAGACGGCCGCAGTTGACAAGGATGTGCGTGACGACGTCGGCGTCGAGCTCCCAGTTTTGCGGCTCCCAGAAGACGAGGATGCCTTCGATCTTGATGTGCTTGTTGCGCCGGCGCAGACGCCAGCCCGCCTCGAGGGGGGCGTTTTCCGCAGCGGCGTCGTTGGCGGGGTTGTGGTAGTGGCTGAAGGCGTCGTAGAAGCGGGTGATTTCGGCCGTGGTCACGACGTAGGGGAAGCCGTAGTCGCGAGCGAGGCGGCGGGATTGGTCGCCTGAGCCGCCGATGACGAGGATGACTCGTTCGTCGTCGGGGTTGTGGATCTGGCTGCCGAGGGCGGTGCGGAGGGGGGATGTGCCGACGAGGGCGTTCGAGAAGGGAATTTGCAGGTCCTTTGGGAGGTCAAGGGCCTTGTTGAGGTTGTGGGCTACCCGCTTCTCGGAGATTTTAACGCCGTTGTGGATAACCACAAAGGTGATTTGATTCTCGAGGAGATATTTGATCATATCAGCGGCACCGTCTCGGGGGATGATGTCGCCATTTTCGTTGCTTGTTACAAGCGCGTTCATGTCAAGTACTAGTCCGAGACGAGCCAGCTTGTCAGTGCCGTCGTCCAGGCTTCCGAGAGCATCCTTCATGCCCATTTTGTTTTCTCAGTATCAGTGGTTTGATTGTGTTCACAATAACGTACCTAGGTATACGAGACACTTGATTCAAGATACAATACCGCAACCGGAAGCCTCAAAGAAGATAGCGAAGCAACTAATTACCTCGACAAGAAACTAGAGCTCACCAGATTTTTATAGAATCCCATCGCCTCCAACCCTTGGACAGAGGTTGTCAGATCTTTTCTCCGTCTCCCTTCCAGACAAAGGCATCACATCTCAACCTCCCCCCCTCAAAACCAGCAACACAACAAAATGAACAAAGCCTATCTCTACGCAAAAAAACTGAAACAAGATCCCCTTCAAACAAAGAAACCTTACCGCCCTTCTTCATCCTGCCTACCCGGCCAATCATCCCACCAGCAGCAAAAAATAGTCGCCTCTCCCGCCGGGAATTGAACCCGGGTCTCGAGCGATGGCATTCCCATCAGGGATGGGGATTGACAAGCTCACATACTGACCACTATACTACGGAAGATTGCGTGAGTGTTTAACCACTCACTGTAGTTTGAAATCGTGCCTGGTTTCTCGGGAACGGGGAATCGAACCCCGGGCTGCTGAGAACTCAAACGTGAGAGTCAGCGATGTTAGCCACTACACCATACCCGATTGTTGAGAATTGTGCGTGGGAATGGGGTTTATAAGCTCAGGGTGGGAGTGTAAAGAGTGGGGATGGGGAAAAAAACTCTGATGCAGGGATGCAAATGAATTGAGTTCGGGAATGGAACCGAGGCATTGGGAAGACCCGGCGGGTTGGGTGCGGACAGTGGAGTGGCTCCACCACGGCATGTTGAGTGTCTTGGAGTCTTGGAGAAGACGGCTTGAGTCAGCAGAATGCTTGGCTTGGGTCATCAACATGCCGTCTTCATGATCTCGTCTCGCTGTAAATCAGACAGTAGATACACCGCCAACCCCAAGGCGATAAGAATGCTTATGGTGCACCAAAACTCCGGACGCCAGATGGAAATGACCTCGCTCCGCCCCCTTCAATCACCGTCCCCCCTTCCTTTTGTCAGACACGCCTATCCAAACAGCCCGAGAGACTTTCGCCCTTGCCTTCCGTCCATAGTCGTCAAGCGTCTCATCGGAATCGCCTCGTAGCAGATAAAAACGGTGGTAGGGGTGGTCCAAAATAACATCAGCCGCTGTTGTCCGACTCCTTCATCTTCCAAGCGGAAACCTCCAACGGCCTAACCGCCAATTCCGGTCAAGTCGTCGAATATCTTCCACAATCTTCCTACTCCTTTTCAAACAAGGCAACCCGGGGCGCCATCCGACAATCCCATGTAAACTGTCAGGGTTCCGGCTCGGCGTCGTTCATCTCCTCTTCCCGGGGCGGCGAATCGGGTTTCTCCTCAACCTCCTCTTCAGCATCGTCCGTCCTCCCGGCCGCATCGTCCACTTCCTTGTCGTTCTCCTTGCCGGTTGCCTATAAATACCCGTCAGAAACTAGCTCCAAAGCGTGAAGCAAACCCCAATCAAAGAGTAGGACACTACCAACCTTCTCAACCTCAACCCCCGGAGGTTTCCAATCCGCCGTCGTGTACTCGGGCTCTCCATCCGGCGACTCCGACCCCCTCGACGGTCCCGCCTCGCCGTCCTTTGAATCTGCCTTTTTGTAGCACGCCTTCACAAGCCGATGCCTCTGTTGCTCGTCAGCACTGCCCCTTTTGCCCCCGAGCCACATCGAAAAACCTACCTTCAACGCATCCCTCCTCGAAAAGCTCTTGTTGCACGTCGGACAGGGGAACGGCTTGGCCGCCATGTGGATCCTCTTGTGCCGCTTCAAATCATGATTCCGACTAAAACACTGCGTGCACAAATCACACCGAAACGGCCTGTCCTGCTGCGACGTTTCCCTCGCGATGGGATACTCCGGGACCGAGAACTCATGGTAGTACCGCGGGTTGGACGCCGGCGGCGGCCCGAGGCCCCACGGCCCCTTGACGGGGGGCATGGCGAGGTACCCCGGGCCGGGCAGTCCCGCGGCGGACCCCTGGTTCGGGGACCGGGGCGGCGGGGCGCCGTAGCTGGAGGCGGGAGGGATGAGACTGGCGATGGAGGGGAGTTTCTCGGTGAAGCGAGAGGGGGGTGAGGTCCGCGGCTGGCCCGGAGAGGATCCGGGGAGGGGCTTTCGGGGGGAGAGCTGAATCGGAGCGGTGCTGCCGGGGCCGCCGTTGAGGGGGTGACTTAGCGGGCTGGGGCGGGGGTGGGCGTCGTAGGGCGAGTGGGAGCTCGCGCGCTGCGGGTGCGCGAGCATGCTGGTGGAGGTTGTTGAAGAAGCCCGTGATGGGTATCCGGGGCTGCTGGTGGTGGAGTAAGGTGATCCGGAGGAAGGTGGTTGTTGTTGCTGCGGTGTGGGCGGGTTCAAAGTGGTGCCCGCGGTGCTGGTGCTGGTGCTAGCGCTTGCCGTTGTGGGCCGCGGGAACTCCGGGGGCGGCGGAAGGGTGAAGGGGGGCAGTGCGGCGCGGGCAAGCGGTCGTCGAGAGGCAAATGACGACGATGAGGAGGATGACGACGGTGCAGGCGATTGCGTCGCTGCCATTGTTTTGTTTGCGACGGAGCCAGGCTCTGCAGCTGAAAGACTGCAGAGAGGAATGTTTGCGGGAGGCGGAGAGGTCTTTCCTTGGGCGCAGTCGTTGCTCGATCTAGCTGAAAGGGACCGCTTGGGGAACCACTTGAGGGACCTGGGTTGTGGGAAAGCTGTGCTGTGGCTGTGTGCCCTGAATAGGCATCGCGCCATATGCAGGTTCTTGGCAGACCTCGCTCCGGCTGTCTTTAGTCGACCCCAAGATCAGGCCGGTGCTGCAGTCGCTGCAGCGTCTGCCGCCTGAGTGGTCAATTTTCTTTCCTTTTTGTCGCTTGGTTGCTCTTTGTCGCTGGGATCATTCGTCCGACTTTTGGGACGCCAACTGGCAGGTGCGTCTCCGTCCCGCTTGCCGCACTTGCCCCACGCTCCACGCCGCCCGCACGCGAGCCCACGCCCCGTTTCTTGCGCCGCGCGATGGCACCCAACGACCCAGTTGTCGCTGCTTCCAGTTTTATCGGCAAAGGCGCTCGTCGCAAGGCCGTCCACCCCACTCTTGAATGCCCGCAAACGTCGTCCGGACCACACAACGTGACCGACGCCGTCTCCGATGCCGTGCGCCGGAGCGATTCCTCGTTTCGGAGACCAAGACGAGGAGGGGGCGTTCAACGGGGGTGCCTGGGACGTCTGAGCGCCGTGTGGCTCGCCGTTCCCCATCCAATCCCGACCACACTCGGCGCGCCCCCGCCCCGTCCGACGGCTGCGCGAAGACTGCACGGGGCTGCATCAATGGCGCGGGTCAGCCCATGGCAGGGCGGCACCAACGCTTTTCGAATCTGCAAGCCAGAATGGCTGCAGCGCCACCAAGCCACCATCTCCAACGCACGGCTCAATCACAACGGCCACAGAGCGCCACCCACGCTGACCGGCATTATGGGGCGGTCTGGCCCCCGAGTGGCTGCATCTCGCATCGTGATGGGATGCTCTTGTCGACAGGACCGGCAAACAAGTCCCGATCGATGCTGCGAGGGGAAGGCGGCTGGAATGAAATGCGGCCTTTTTCGTCATGCATTTGCGCGCCATCGCCATGTCAAAAAGTTCATGATCTTTGGTCGCCAGGGCGGCAGATGTCGCGATGCTGGCGGTGGGTTAGGTCTGGGTTCTGCCGCACAAAGGTCCGCTTCGTTCCTTCCCGAGACCTGCATTTTCAGCCAGCCCAAGCGACCCTGTGGCGCGGCCAAAAGAACGCCCGGGCTGACAAAGGCAACACGGCAAGCCCATTGGTGCTTCAGCTTGGAGAGTTGCATTTGGGGCTGGAAGTTCACCTCGCCGGCTTCGGGATACTGCCGAATCGGTACACATTCGACCACTGTCAGACGGCTGAGTCAGGGCAGCGCTTGGGGCCAACAGAAAGGGATCCGCACGCACTCACTGTTGAGTTGAGCTGTTTTGATGTCGATCCCAGCTGCGTGTCCAGCTCCTAGCCCAGCAACAAATCCCATGAGAGTTGTTTCCTTGGCCCTCCCCACGATGCTCAGTTGAGAAAAGCAGGTCCATTTTGAGTGAGATATCCCGCAATTGGGTACACCCTTTGCAAATTCATTCAAGGATTGTTCTACAGAAGGAGAGCTGATATTGAAGTTGTTGGCAAAAAGGTATGTCTGATCACATATCACAGAGTGATCAGTCAGTTGGGGTCTGGCCGGGGATTGAACCCGGGACCTCTCGCATATTTACTCAGGTTTTCCCTAAGCGAGAATCATACCACTAGACCACCAGACCCTGTTGCCATGTTTGGAGAGTTCTCAATTTGAGTTTTGGCTCTGTGTTTGTGGGATGGGTCCAGGTGGAGTTTGAGGGTCTCGGTGAGAAGTGGAGAAGCTGCAGAACCGGAGGTGCGGTTCCACAAGGATGGCTGATTGAAGTCAGCAAGCTATCCTCAACGCCTGCGCTTCCCATGCCAACCTCGACGACAATCTTTCGTGTGTAAGTTTCCCATCCGTGGCATGAAAGTCAAGTTGCACACCAACAAGATTTAGCACGCTAACACAACATGTACCTCGTGAACTCAAGAACCAACTTGAGCCGAGCGGACATTTTGATCCTACTGGTATTATAGGCTCTTCGTCGGATGCGGCAACCCGTACCACATGAATCTCATCGCGTCGGACTCTACTCCCCGGCTATTGTCAACTCGGTTTCTGTCTGGCTGAAGGCAAGCTGTGCCGCACTGTTGCCTAACCCGCCCCGCGCTGCAAACCGCACCTTCCAATCGCAGCGCGCACATGGCCGCCATTTGGTTGGTGAGTCACGACAATGTCTGCCTTCCAGGTTGCCTTTCGCCGAAAATGTGAGGCAAAATGCGGAACCGGAGCAAAACAACAAGACCAACATCACCGACATGGCAGGTCTGCGGGTGATGGCACGCGACGGGCGCGATAAGGATCTCACCTCGGATGATGTTGGACGGGATGGCGCTTTAAAAGAGGCGGCCGCCAGAAAAATGTCTGGCCAAATATTTGCCAGTCGGCGTCGTCTCACTTGTTTAAGAACAGGACAGGAAGCTGAGTCTGCGGGACTTGCGATCGCGCTCAACAGCCCATCTTGACCAACCGAGTCTTGCGCTTTTGACACCAAATCCAAGCCAAAATGCCGGCCGTTATCGATGTTGAGGAGCAATCCCTCGGCTACACCCGTGGATTTGGCACGTTTCACTTTGCACCGCTCGACGACGAAGGTCATCATGTCCATCGCCGTAACAGAGCGACTTGGAAGGCCGCCGCAGCCGCAGCCGCTCCTCCCTTGAAGCCAACCACAATGTGAGCAGCTCCATCTTGGCCGATTTGGGGAGTTGGAGCCTGAGCCTAATTCTAGCTCCTTAGCCCGTCCACTTTCCCCTTTATGAAGCTCCCAATCGAAATCCGCAAGAAAATTTACGCCTGTTTCGTTGACGAGCTGCGCGGCAACGTCAAGAGCAACGCTGCGGCCCGCTGCACCGTGAGCGCTGACTCCGGTTCCCCTCCCAAGTACAACTGTCCAAGCCTCCATCTCTACGTCTTTGACAAGACCTTCGATCCCGACCATGAGAATGACAACGACCCCGTCGAGCCTATGCTCGTCCAAGGCGCACCCGACACGCGCAATGTGGATCCGCGGACGGGGCAGCCGATGAACGTGCTGGAAATGTACAAGTCTCTCAAGGAAGGGGAATGGGATAGCGAAGAGGAAGCAAAGTTGCCGTCGGACTGGAAGCGGCTGAAAAAGGAGGAGACGGGGCCATGGAAGGGCGAGGAACCAGACGCGACCATGAGCGACGCCGAAGATGAAGAAAGTGATTGGGATAGCGATGAGGCCGAGATTGCGACGAATCTGAAGCGCAACGCTCCGCCCGTCATCAACATCGATGGCGACGACAGCGATCTCGAGGAGATAAGACCTCCGGCAGCGAAAAAAGCCCCGAAAAAAGCTCCCACCAAGTCCGCCCAGCAGAAAGTCATCGTTATCGACTCCTCCTCCGAGTCCGAAGAAGAGGAATACGTTCCCTCCGACGGAGAAGAGTCTTCCACCTCCCAAGACTCCTCCGAAGCCAGCGACGAAGACGAAGACGTCGACATCACCCAAGACCTCCCCTCCGACGACGACAACGACCCCACCTACCACGACAGCGACTATGACAAGGAATACATCGCCCAGGCCAACAAGCTCGCCGCCAAGCGCAACCGCAACCTCAACCTCTGGACCCCCGGCTGCTACGTCGCCATCTACAGCCGCACCCTCACCTCCCCAGACTGCCCCGTCCACCGCGACACACCCGCCCCCGTCGACTTCGAAGACCTCTGGGCCTGCGACGCCTGCTCCCACCGCGACCCAGCAGCTTACGACAACCTCCGCCGCCTGGCGCAGGTCAGCCCCCTCGTGAGAGCCGAGCTCGGCAACGCCGTGTGGCACGGCAGCACGGTGGAGTTCGACGGCCCGGAGATGTTTTTGTCGCTGGCAATCGACCGTCCCGCTGTCCTGCCTCTGATTCGAAACGTGGTACTGAACCTGGATATCCATCCCATTCTCCCGTTTGGAAAAGCGGGGACGAAGAATCTCGCTTCCGTGATGGAGATTGCTTCGGGGAGGATGGATCTGGATAGCTTCAAGGTGCAACTCGGCGCGCCGGGGACGTTTTATGTCGATTCGGAGCCCGAGCCGGGGTGGGGGATGGACTGGCGGAGGGAGTGGGCGCCGCTGTTTAAGGGGTTGAAGACGAGGAAGCTGGAGTTGGGCGTTGTGGAGGGGTTGAGGGTGAAGGGCGGCGAGGGGGTGAAGCGGGAGGATGGGGATGTGGAGGCGGTGTTGGAGGATTGGATGGGGGGTTTGTTAGGGGAGTGGATGCCGGATTGCTTGAGGCGCGAGGGGAGTAGGGAGATCAAGAGGGAGCAGACGGAGGAGCCGGTGAAGATGGTGTTGAGGTTGAGGGGCTAGGGCGAGAGAGGTGAGGTCGTCTTGGTCCCTGCGTTGTGTTGTTGTCCCTCTTTCTGCTTGGATGTCTCTCTTTCTATCTGGTTTTGCTTTCATTCACGCTACCCTCCTCTTTCTCTTTGATGGTTTCATCGCGAAAACTTCTATTGTTTGAAGTCGAGATTGCTCTCAAATCGCGGTCTACACTTGTCGACTCAAAGAATATTTGGATAGCAACACCGTCCTTAACCTCTCTCTATCGACCTTCTTTGGATTTTACACTTTCCCCACATTCCATCCACCATCCACCATCCATCACTCCAAACTTGAAGCCTCTCGCAGCCTAAGTCGGTTGCGAGCCCGCCAAGCCCCAAATCACCCAAAATGACGCCAAGCCGACACACCTTAATAGCTCTCGGTATTCAGCAACAACCCAGCTGTCACACACCCACACACATCAGGCGGCCCGGTCGAGAGTTGCCCCCCCTCCATCTTGGCAGAAGTGTGCGCTCTCAGGTGCCGAGTCCCCTTTTACTCCTCTGCATCAGTCCCAGGATGGCCGCGGCATCTCCAGGTCTTGGGGGATGATTCCACTCTTTTCCCCGCAAATTCCATCGCCGGGTGCAGCTTGGCGCCAATGGCGAGCAGGCAGACGGTATTTACTTGCCACCCAACCCCCTGGAGGGAGAGACCCAATCGGTAGAAGGGGACGCTTTAGGCATTTTGGGCCATGCCGTTGGTGGGTTTTTTGGGTCTAGCTACAGCACTGATGAACAGAGGTAGCTGTTTGTCATTCATTTCTGCTTCTGCAGGATGGGTTGTTCTCAATCCCGAGGGAGCCTGACGAGAGGGTGGATTGCATGCCAAGACTGACTGCAGGTAGGATCTGAAGGCGGCTGGATGCGAACTGTCGGAGGGTTCATGTTCGATGGTCAAAGGCGCATATATGGGGGGAGGGGTAGGCCATGTCGGTAGGCAGCGCTGGCGTTTGTTTCAGAGTGTTGGATCTTGTGCTGCAGTTGACGACGTTACAGATCGGCCCTCCTTACCGAGACCTAGACCTACGGTAGTCCTACCAAGCGAGCGGTTGCTGATCGCGTAGGTTCTCGATCTACGGTGTATGTACCGCCAACTGCCCAGTGGTAGGTAGTAAAAAGGAAACGGAGCATCACCAGCGGTTGTTAGCGGATCGTCGCCTGCGGGAACCACTCGATTCGCATTTACCCGCGGCCGCTGCAGCAATCCAATATCCTCGTGTTTATTGCAGCCCTTGCCCCGGATCGGATAAAGTCGCACCCACGGGCGACCACTGGATCAAGTGCCCGCCAGGGTTATTGCCGGGTCCGGGGCCAAGCCATGGCTGGATATTGGACACGCGCCGTCGGGAGCTCGTCTCGACAGAATCCATCTCTTTTGACTGCGAGTCTAGCCTGGACCTCTGTCAAAATGGTGGTCCCCCTTGGCGGCTGCGGCATACCACCCCACCTCCTCTCTACCTCTGCTGGCTGTTGATTGCTTATTCTCCGTCAAAGATCAAGGCCGTTATTTGCTGTGCACCTCTCATCGAACGCATCTCTCCTAGGCCAGAGGAGGGCATTCTTCCACAGGGATCAAGCACTACCGGGACTGTGGGACGGGAAGCCAACACAGGCGAACGGCCTGCCTGTATTCTTCCGAGAGGCATAACCCACCACCCCTTTCGGTCTTTTCCCCCCCTTCCCTCCCTCTCTGCAGTGAGGTGGCTACGATCGATCTCATCTCCGCTTTGCCCTGGTCTGCTCTCGCCTGTTTTGTCCAGGGGGGGAGAGAAGGGACAGAAAAAAAAGCCGCACGGGGGTGTTATGTCACCCAGGCCGCTGCGAAGCATCATCATCATCACCGCGGGGTCATCCCTCTTCACAACACCAAGCAAACATCACCAACATACCCAGGCACCTTGCTAAAGACGATGATCACGCAACGACGCGCCCCGCCGGCACCATCAAACAACAACACCTCTTCCACAATCTAACACCACCATCACCAAACACAAGGGAACCACAACCACAACCACTACCACGCCGCCGCCGCCGCCGCCGCGCGCGCCGGCACCACCCAAAATGCTCACCTCACCATTCCACCTCCTCCTCTCCCTCCTCCTCTCCATCCTCCTCTCAACAACCCCCACAACCGTAACCGCCCTCCCCCCCATCGGCCCCCGCCGGCCCCGCTCCGACCTCCCCCCTCCCCCCTCCAAAATCCTCCGCGCCGAGGACCTCGACCCTCGCAGCCCGGCCGCGCGGCGACCGGGGTACGTCCGCATGCCCGTGTCGCGCCACCTCTTCAACGGCACGGGCAAGTGGTCGTGGGGATGGCACTGGGGCGGCGGGCCGGGGCCGGGCGGACCAATGGGCAGGAGGGGGGGGCTGTGGGGGCCGGGGGGGTTTAATCCATGGGCGGGGATGGGGCCGGGGCCGGCGGGGGGGCCGGGAGGGGGTGGTGGGCCACCGCCGCCGGGGAGTCCGTGGGGTGGGGGACCGCCGGGGGGACCGCCGGGGAAGGATGGGGGGAAGGGAGGAGGAGGAGGAGGAGGGGAGGGGGGGTTTTGGCCGGGTTATGGGGGTGGGAGGCCGACGGCGACGGGGGCGGCGGGGACGGGGGCGGGGAGACCGACGTGGGCGGCGCCGACGGGGTGGCCGACGGGGTGGCCGACGGGGTGGGGATGGCCGGGGGCAGGGGCGAGTTCGAGTGTGAGTTCGGGGGCGATGAGGCCGACGGCGGCAGCGACGGCCGTGGGGAGGAGGCAGAACGCGGAGACAAAGGAGGTGTCTGCGGATGTGGCGCCGAGGTCGATGCAGGAGGACAGGAGGTGGGGGTGGTCGTATTTGACGGATATAGGGGGGATTGCGTATATTATCGAGTGTGAGTTTTTTCTTGTTGTTGTGTTTCTTGGCAAGGTAAAGGAAGAGAAACTGACGGGAACAGTGGAAATCGGCACGCCGCCGCAGCTCATCAAGGTGTTTATCGACACGGGTTCGTACGAGCTGTGGGTGAACCCACGGTGCAACACGTCGGCGAGCTTGGAGATTTGCAGGCAGCATGGAAACTACTACCCGAACCGGTCAAATTCGTCGTCCTACGTGGGCGGAGACTTTGCCGTGACGTACGGCACCGGCGCCGTCAGGGGGAGTTACTGGTCCGATGTGATGAGCGTTTCCAGTCCGTTTTTTTCCCCCTTTCCCCATTTTCTCTGCCAAAAGACGACTTGGAGTCTAACAAAGCCAGTGTTCCGCATCCCCTCGGTCCAATTCGCCGTCGCCAACGACTCCAACTACACCTTCTCGGGCATCCTCGGCCTCGGCTACGCCTACCCCTATTCCATCAACTACCCGTCCATCCTCAACCTCATGGTCTCGCAAAACATGATCTCGGCCCCCATCTTCTCGGTCGGCCTCGGCGGCGACGGCGACAACTTCAGCGAGATTATCTTCGGCGGCGTCAACCGCTGGAAGTTTGCCGGTCCCCTCGAGCCCATCCCCATCTGGCCGCCCATCTCGCAGCAGGACCCGGCCTGGATCCAATACTGGATCAACGTCACCTCCGTGGGCGTGACGAAGCCCTACGCCTCGCACGGCGAGATCTACACCGACCTGGCCACCTTCACCATGCCGTGCCTCATCGACACGGGGTCCACGCTCAGCTACATCCGCGCCGATCTGGTCGACGTGATTGGCGAGAAGTTCAACGCCACCATTGACAATGCTGGGAATTACCTCGTGAATTGCACGTGGAGGGATAAGCCGGGGACCGTCGACTTTGGCTTCAACCGCGGCAGGATGGTCATCAATGTGCGCTACAAGGACTTTATTTTCCAGCAGTATCCGGGGCATTGCATGTTGGGGGTGCAGCCGGCGGACGTGGGGTCGACGAATTACGTGCTGGGAGACACGTTTATCAGGGGGGCTTATTGTGAGTTTTTCTGTCTTGTCTCTTCTGTGTCGAATTATAAGATAGATGCTAACAAAAACAGTGGTCTTTGATCAGCAGTCGGATGTGATATGGATGAATCAATATTACAACTGTGGCGATCAGGTCGTTTCCGTGGGGCAGACGGCGAGGGACACGCAGTACATAGTGGGGGCGTGTTAGTTGGGAGGGGATGGAAATAAAAGTGAAATTGGATGGTAGATGCGGCCTGGCTTGTAATTAACCAACATGTGAGATGGACGGGGCTGAGGTGCAGGGCGTTGTTTGACTTATTTCATGAGTGTCGATGGGTTGAGGCTTGGAAGGGCTACCCTTGCATATATCGGTCCATTGTTTATAGTTGTATATCATTTTGCATTTGATGTCTTTGCAGTCCAGGAGTTTGTTTCCCCCGTCTGTATTAGTCCAATGTCTACCCCTTCGATTGTTGCACCTTGAAATCAACAGCAACCACGTGTCTCACCTGTGTTGTTTCAGAGTTCGAAAGCGTGCGCCGGAGGAAGAAATGACAGAAAGAACATTATATTCAAAGCCCCTACAAATCCTCCCCCCGTATCTCCTCCGCAAGCGGCCCCTCCCTCGTCCAAATATTCATCCCAATCTTGCCTCCCCCCGTAACCGGCAGGCCCGCATGCAGCGTCCTCTCGTCCCCCCTCCCATCGGGCAGCAAATTCTCCCAGTACACGGCGTTCCCCTCGACGGGCCGAAATGTCACGCCCCTCTCCCACTCCTCGTCGCAATCCACGATGCCCTCGTCGCACCAGCGCTCGTCGCTCGGCGCGTCCAGATGCGGGAAGTTGGTCCCGCCGCCCGTGGTATCGTTGGCGACGTGGACATAGGCAAAAAACGACGACACGCGGTTGCCGCCCGTGTGGGCCGAGGCGTAGGCCGGGTCGGTGAACCAGTCGGTGTGGAAGTGGTAGCGGTCAGAGGGCCCGTACTTTACGAGCTGGAGCGGCTCCAGGTGCGAGGGCGGCGTGTCGTAGCCTTGGAAGGCGAGGGCGCGGGACTCGATGCACCGCACGAGGGCGTCGCGCCCGACGGTGGTGGACTGCGAGGTGCGGACCGAGTGTGCCGTGGAGCCCGAGTGCGAGGCGACGGCCGAGCGCGTGAATGTTGAGGCGCTTATCCTCTGCAGGTGCGCTCGCTCGGAGGGTGTGATGAAGTTTTTGATGTAAATGACAAGAGGGGATTTGGACACCATGAGGACTTGGTATGGCGGGTGGGAGCAGACGTAGTCGTCGAGGTCGACGAGTGGGGCTTGCTCGTCGGCGACGGCGTTGGCGCCGATGCGCGCTGCTGCGAGGACGCCGAGGGCCGAGAGTATCGATCGCAAAGAGGCCATTGTGGATGCTGTTTTTTCTCACGAGATGGGAAAATTGTCAAAGGAGCAAAACATGTGAGGGAAAAAAAGAAATGGCATCCTCTTCGTCATCCCATCCTTGCCCCCACCCGTCCCGGAGTTTGGTGATCGGACCGGCACATCGGACGAGGTTTAGGTGATCATGAAACAGTGACGGTGTGCTCGGGCGCGTCTTGTCGGTCGATTTTTACGCGCAGCGTTGTTTCAGGGGCCAAAAGTTGGGGATGGTCGTTGTCGCAGAGGGGTCGATCCGCCCCTTGTAACGCCAAGCTTTCTGCAGGAGCTCCCCTTGTCACTCTGGGAAGAGCTAAATGGAGCTTCATCCTCAAGTCTGGAAGATTCCAAGCTCAAGCATCTCGAAATGTAAGATTTACTTGCTTCTTCTCATTTGGTCCTGTTCTTTGGTGTTTTCTCTTGTTCAAAGGTCAAAATGTGGAATACAAGGTACTTGTTCGCTTTGTCCCTCCTCGCAGCGTCTCCTGCCCTTGCATGGAACCACGCCGACTCTGCAGCGGCCCTCCAAGAGGCTCTAAAAACCAACGACTTCACCCTCGTCGCTTGTAAGCTCCCAAATCTACCAAAACTTCACAACACCCAAGCTAACCCCAACCCATAGTCATCCACCCAACCGAGTACGTACCTACCCAACCCACACCCCCCTCACCTCCACCGCCCTCTAGAACACTCCAGTCAACAACAGCAACTAACCCCCCCTCCAGCCCGCAGACCCCCCTCCTCGAACCCGAATGGACAACCCTCCAAACCACCAACCCCTCCCACATCACCAGCATCGACTGCTCCCTCCCCCCCTTCCACCCCCTCTGCGCCTCCCTCGCCATCCACTCCTTCCCCACCATCCGCCTCTACCACTCCCCCTCCTCCCCGACACACCCCAACTTGAACTTGACCTTCACCCGCTACCGCGGCCCCCGCCGATCCAAACCCATCCTCTCCTTCCTCCGCCGCACTCTCCGCTCCCCCTCAACCCCCATCCAAACCATAACCCCCTCCAACACCACCTCCTTCCTCGCCTCCGACTCGGTGCTCTTCCTCGCGCATTTCCCCGCAGACACCACGCCCGCCGCGGCGCGTGCCGCGTACGAAAAGGTGGCGTACAAGTATCGCGATCGGTACTCGTTTGGTGTGTCTTTTGATGCGCCGAAAGGGGCGGAAGCGAGGATAGAGTGCTGGAATGTGCCCGAGGATGTGCAGCGGAGCGTTGCCGAGGGGCTGGATAGCGAGAAGGTGGTGGAGGGGTTTGTGAGGGGTTGTGGGGGGAGTTTGATTCCGGAGCTGACGAGGAGGAATGAGATTGGGTTTTATAATGTGAGTTTTTTTTTTTTTTTCCCGTCTCTTATTTTTGGTTATTGTTTGTTTTGGGGGGTGGTGGAGGGTTGGTATGGTGAAAAGGGGATGTGTGCTGACGGAGCGCAGTCTGGAAAGAGCTTGGTGCATTACTTTGTGCGCAACGATCGGGAGAGGAGCGAGTACGTCAAGGAGATGCTGCCGTTGGCCAAGAAGTATGGCGAGTATTTGCACTTTACGACGACCGATGTCAACGAGTATCCGGATGCGGTGGAGATGATGGGGCTGAAGCGCGGCACGAGGGGTCTGTCGGTGCAGACGCCAGGCACGGGGGATGTGTATCCGTACACGGGCAAGGAGCAACTGACGGCGCACGTGGTGGAGATGTTTTTGAGCGATATTATCCAGGGCAAGGTGAAGCCGTGGCAGAGGCCACGGAGGACAGAGCACGAGGAGTTGTAATAATAGATGAAGACAAAACCATCAAACGCGCTCATGTTGGTATTCGTAACGAGGGACTAACTCCCTGCCCCAGGGACTCCCCCTTTTCCCGGTATGCAATGCCATGTCCAAATCTCAACCCTTGGTCCCAAGAGATGCAAATGCTACCGTCCAGTTCATCCAAAATGTCATCAAAAAGACCCTAAATGCCCTGCCCAAAACCCAGAACGCCGTCACCAAGCTGATGCGAACCCAACCCAGCCCCTGAAATGCAAACTCCAATCATAATGCAGAATTCCTTCCCAATCATCCTCCGCTCAGATGTGCAAAGCATCTAAGTTGGACGCAATCCAATTGTACGACCTCTGCCTAAAGTCATCCTTCAGGAGGCTCGCGCTGTTCGCAAAAAAGTTCATCAAATCCCTATTTCTTCCCCATTGCGGCCAGTTGATGTTGACCTTTGTGCCAACGCTGTTGGTGCCGCCGCGGGAGTTGTTGGGGTCGAGGTTGTAGATGAAGTTGGCATAAAAGGAGTGAGTGCTCCTGCTGGCAAAGTTGGGGAGGATGCCGTAAAACACCTGGAGGATGTCGCTGCCGTGGAAGGTTCCGAGGACAGGCGTGCCAAAGTTGTAGCTGGAGAGGTACGACCACGAGGGAACATCCGGGTTGGCCTTGAGGCACTCGGCGAGGAAGACGCGGCGGGAGAGGGTGAAGACGAGATCGCCGAGGATGGCGGCCAGGCGCTTGAAGCCGGGGTAGATCTCGTTGAAGAGGCCAGTGCGGAAGGGAGAGCCGGCGAGCAGGTTGTCGTCGTAGGTGTTGACCAGGTCGTTCATCTGCTTGTTCGTGGCGCCGTGGAAGAAGATGGTAGAGAGATAGCTGACCAGCCTCGGCGTGTTGGTGATGTTGGGCTGGAAGAGGGAGAAGAGAGTGCCTTCGTCCTCTTGGTCACCAATGATCATGGGGACGGCCGCGTATTTCTTGGTTGGAACAAGACGATCCGGGCTGTCGGTAAGAACCTTGCCATCGGGTCGGGGCAGGTACGAGAGCGCAACCGAGTTGTACGACAGGATGGCAGGGACCGAGTTCGCGGCCCGGAGGTACCTCTCAAAGGGTAGCTCGCGCAGGCATTGCAAGCTGTCAGCCGCCGAGGAGCAGCCGGCAGCCTTGACAACGGTATCGTAGATGACCTGGCCCTTGGGGCAGTCCACCGGATCGGCAGGAACGACGCTTCCCGAGTTCATGATGGCGCCGCGGAAGAGCGGCTTTCCGTTGTACTTGTTGTTGCCATCGTACAGCGCCATCTGGTCAAAGACGGAGATGGCACCCGCAGACTCTCCCCAGATGGTAACCTTGTCCGGGTCACCGCCAAAGGCCGCAATGTTGTCAGCAACCCACTCAAGGCCCATGCGCTGGTCAAGAAGACCGAGGTTAGCCGCGCCGTCTCGGAGAACCTCTTTTCCAGGAAGAAACCCGAAGCCACCGACGCGGTAGTTCACGGCCACAAAGACGTAAGGCTTGCCCATGGAAGCGGCAGCAGCAACAAGGGGGCCACCGTCGTACATGGAGGTCCAGCCAAGCTGTTTCTTGTTAGAAGATGTCCAGAGAAGTAGGGGCATTAGAACTTACCTCAAAGCCTCCGCCAAAAATCCAGAACAGGACGGGAAGCTTGTCGCCGGCCTTGGTGCCAGCAGGGCGAATCACGTTCACCGTGAGGCAGTCCTCGCTGATCTTCAAAGCCGACTTGAAGAAGGGCAGGTCCGTGATGGCCCCCAAGACCTTAGCAAGGAAGTCGTTGGAGCTATTGTCGGCAAAGAACTGTGGGCACGCATTCGGGATGCCACCCGCATCGTATGTGCCGAAGCTCGATGTCAACCTGACCGGGGGCTTGAGGCGCCGGTTTCCGACTGGAGGCAGAGCATAGGGGATGCCATTGAACGCCTCGGTGGCAAGACGGGTCTTGCCCACGACGGTGCCGGTAGAGATGGTGACTCTTGGATCAGCGCGCTTCTCAACGACCGCCGGGACAGGGGGTTGCGGAGGTGCGGCGGCGACGGGGCTGAGGAGGGCCAAGCTGGCCGCGAGGATGGAGAAGCCCTTCATGTTTGTTGGCTGATCCGGCGTATATTGGATCGAGAAGGGCAAGACGATGAGATGAGAGCGCGTTTGATCCTCTCTGTCTCTTCATCTTGTCCGTCGATAGAGGCGGCAAGGCCCCGCGTTATATACCGCATAAACCTCATTTCCAGTTTCTGGGGAAAACGTGCTGGCCAGGAAGACGAGTCGCATTCCCAACATGGCGGGCTTGGCAGCTACCCTCACATTGCAAGGGGGAGAATTTTTCTGGGCGCTCCATTATTGGGGGTGGATATTGGCCGGGGCGTCCTCCACGACCCGCACGGTTGTAGACGAAATACCAGGGCCACGCGAGCAACCCCCGGACGAGGGAGCATTGGTGAGCAGGTGACCGCCTGGCGACGCCGGAGATGTTGTCGTGTCTGGTAAGTCGCCGACGACACCACGGCGCAACGCGCTGTTTTGCGCTCGCTGGCCCGAATTCTTCTGCGCTGGGCGACATTGGCGATGGCTCTGGGTTTCATTTTCGCGCGGGGCGGGAGCTGTCACACCTTAGCCGACGCCTCCCCATGGGGAAGGACAAGGTGGCCAGGAATAGCGCATCTGTAGCACACGAAGAGACTCCATCGCGGTGCTCGATAGCTCCCCATATGGCGGGAGCTCGACCGACGGCAAGGGATGGACGATCGTGTGTCTGGCTGCGCAACGCAGATGCATGTGAAAGAGGGACGGGAAATCGATCTGGTTCCTGGCGCTAGATATATAAGCCTCGGCAGGCTATTGGCAGAGGGAGATAGGGCAGATATGCATGCCGCACAAAGGGGTCAGCAGAACCTGGTCACGGCAGTCGCGGGTGCTTCTGTGCGCATCTCTGTGAGGGGTAATCAAGGAACGAACCAACGGGCGGTGAGTCTGGGTTTGCGCCGTTGCGCTGGTGCTAGACCACTCGTGGAGGTCGGATACGACGTTGCCGAAGGACTCTGCAGAAAGATGCCGCACACTAGTCACGACAGAGGCTGGTGGCCCAAGCTACGACGGACGGCAGACTTCCCTCGTTGGATGTGATGTGGTGGGGGATCTCAGAGGGCAAAACTAGATGTATATTGGAAGAATTATCCGATTTGGTGCGTCTGTTGATGTATTCTAGGAATAGAAATGTGAAGTAGGTAATCATCAAAGCTACGCGGGCAAGGACCGTCTCGCCAACCGCAGCGACGGGACGCCCATCTCTGGAATCTTTGGTCGAGCCAAAGCGCAAGGTGTCAACGATGGCGGTTCAGCCCAGGCTCCCGGACCGAAGTACCAGCGGCAGGGGCGACCCTAGAATGCGGGGAATGGGGCAATGGATCTTGGTTGTGGGGGAAGCGCGACATTGCGGTGCACTTGCCTGTTTTGTCCAGGAAAAGCCGACGCTATTTGCTATGATCGGCGACGTAGCTTTCTCAACAATTTGGTGTGGGCACGAGTTTGGGCTGCGGAATGGAGCTCCCGTGAGAAATTGTTGCGGAAAATTTGGTGTTGTTAATTTCCCAGCGGACCTCAAATGGAGAAGCCATGGGAAGGCCAAGTGCCGTTTACGTGGTGCCAATGTTCACTTTGGAAGCGGGCCGTGTTTCTCCACCGGTGATATTTTTGTGCCACCGCCGTTGAGCGGAACGTTCGCTGCTAGCCTAGCCATCTTCTCCCATCTTGGCGAAGACGACATTCTTATTCAGCGCGCTGTATCCAAGCTAGGCAAGCTCACTGCGGGGTGAGAGGCCGTTGGTTTTGGGGGATGGGATGGCAGGTTCGACGTCAGTCGCGAACACGAAAACCGGCAGCCCTTTTAGACTCCGTCGGTCGACATCCACCCAATTACGCTGGCGAGTACGATGCAGGTTTCCGGTCACTTTCAGTCTCCAAGCTTTCTTAGCAAGCTTCAAGGTACAGTATCTACTCAATCATATGCCTCCGGTCGACGTCTTTGCCGAGGTGGCACCTTGAGCGTCGAGGCGGGGAGGTCAAGCTTGAATAGCGCGCTGTCCTCGCTCTCGGATACATCAGGAGTGTCATTTCTGAGCATCTGGGCCAGCAGCAAAAACGAGCACGAGGACTATGTATCCCCGCATGACAATCCACGTTTGATTCCATTCTCTCATGGACTCACCTCCGAGTCCACACCCTTGGGTCTAGTTGGGAACTTGACTTCCCAGGCACTTATTGAAAACTGTTCCAACGTTCCCGCTATCTTCCTCGTCTTCAGAGCAGGGAAGACATCCTCCGGCGTACCTCACCTTCATAAGCTCGGGCGTTCGTCTTCATCGAACACTGCAGTATCACAAGCCGAAATCCTCGCCACCAGCCGCTCCAAACCACTTATGCAGTAGCCGTCCTGCGGTTCATCACACCAGCCTCCACACCACCAGATCTAATGCAAGGGCGGCATACACCCCGTCCACACCACCAGCACCAGCAGTACCTGGGTAGCTTCTCCTCCCCCGCATCCCAGAGTCCCTAGTAGGTACTCCGCATCCCACCATGTTCTCACGCCCTCCCAAGCCAGACAAGCTCAGGCCCAAGGAGCTAATGCCAAAGGACCGAGCACGTCTTTCGGGCTTCCACCGTATTACCGGACGATACGCCCCAAAAGACCTTTCACGTGTTTCTGAAAACGTCAGTTCTTCGGATGAGCGGAGGTTGGTGTTGAGGGGAAGTGGGCGGCTCGCCGTTGGAGTCGTAACGGGGTTGACTGCCCGCGGTCGTCCCAGCCACGAGACAGGGGGAAATGCTGACGTGAAGACGTACACCTCAGATTCGGGCGCCCTGGGATATCCGAGTATCGGGGATGTTCAAACCCCGGACCCCCTTCGTATTTGTTGTTTGTGTCCGGTTGTCAGGATTTCCTCGCATCTTCGGGTTTCATCATCCTGACTTGACTCGCACTCTTCAAGTTCAGGCAGCCATCCATGATGGAGTTAATCCAAGTGGAAGAACGGGCGTTGGCTACCCCACACTCCTGGATCCCCTCCCGTTAAAGCCACATCGGGAACTCGTACCAGGAAGGCAGCCGCACCTGCCTATTCTTCGCATCCTAGCTCGGCGGGATCCGACGTCTTGGTCAGGTGAATAGGACACAATGACCACCCCTGCTTCTCACTTGCGGGCTGCCGCAGCATCGGGCAGCCCACAAACGAGAACATGCAGGTCCCATCGAGAGTTAGGTAATCACATCGACGATCAGGCAGATGGTCGGGTGGGCCGACGCGATCGCAGATCTCCAGGCAGATACTTGGCAGGGGTAAATCTCATAGGGCGAGCAATCATATCAGAGCTCATCAACCAGTAGCCAGGCACGAGTACAGGTATCATTGCAATCTACTTTGACGGAGTATCAAGTTTCTCAGGGCTGTGAACAGACGATTTCTGTTGCACTGCTAATTCAATCTTCTAAATCAGCGCTGTGAACAGACACCTTATTGCGCTGTTAACTGCGTCTTCTGACGAACAGGATCATGACCCGGACATCGCAGACGACTGGCCCGGCGTCTCCTGCGGTCGACAACACCGCTCATAAAGACATGTCGTTTTTGGAGAATACCGTCCTGCAATTCAAGGAAAAGCACAAGAACCAAAACCTGTATCCGATGCCTATCTTGGGGACAACGCCATGCAAGGCACATGCTGCTATCCATTGCCCCGTCCATGCAACTAGACCTTGACGAAACCCTGACCTCAGCTATCCCTCCCATCCGTGAAATGCGTGAGCATCGTATTCTTCCCGTCCTTTGCCACCCAAACTCCATGCAAAAACACAAACCTCGGGGTATATGTACCATGAATCATCACCTCGTAGCCCGTCCTTCATGAACAGCTAAACTAGAGCAGCTGTGCTGAAATGCAATTCCAATCTTGAGCGCTGATAGCTTAACAAACACCGACAGGAGTTGGCTCTCGGGGGCGCCCCGTCCGTCGTCTCTTAGCCGACGGACTGAGCACCGGGCTGTCGTCATCGGTGCTGGGCAGGTCGTCATCAAAGCTGCTGTTGTGTACCACGGAGAGGGGGGCACGCTCAGTCCGTCTTCTCTTAAAGCTGGCTGGGGGTGCCTGGTATCCGTATGCGGTTCTGGGTTGTTCGACGAGGGGGTCCCAGAGAGCAATGTACTCGGGGTCGGAAAAGAGAGGGTCGCCGGCGATCTCGCGACCAAGCGCCTTGGCAAGCCGCTCTCGGAGTCCGAGGATGGGCCAGAACGGAACGGGAGTGTGTGTAATCTGCAGACCGTCTCCGCTAGCAGTTTGGGAGGATGCAGCTTTGTCGGGGTGAAGGAAACGCTCCAGGAAGGCAGCCGAAACGGTGGCACTGTAGACGGTGAAGTTGGGAGTGGCGTCATCGCCCTCGTCGTGTGTGATGAGTTGCACCTTGACGTCGTGAAAATGAGTCGGTTTTATGATGTAGACCTTCCTCCTGCCGTTGCGCGAATCCGTGGATGACTGCGAAGAGCTTCTCTCGGCAGCTTGCTGGTAGAAGTGAGACTGCGCCATGGCGATGAGCACGGCGACGAGGTAGGGGTCATGGTCGGAGTTGGAAGGGAGGAGCATCTTCGATCGAAGACGCTGCAGGCGGGAGACGGGCTCATTTGGCGTGTTGTTCGGTCCAAGAACGACGCGGAAAAGGTTCTTGCGGATCATGGACAACTGCGAGCGACTCACGTACGCCAGCATCGGCTTGTTGGGCGCGTAGTCGTTGGTCGGTGTGGAGTCGATGAATGACGACACCGGCACGGTGGCTGACGAGTCGAACGATGTGTTTGCGTTGCTGGGGCTTTTCCAAAGACATGCGACGCGAACTGCCTTCTTGAAGCGAAGATTGCCAAAGTAGAGGTTGAGATCGGCGCCGGTCTTGGTGTGCGACAAGGTGCCAGGGAAGAAGGTGGAGAGGACGTGCTTGATCGCCTTGTTCTTCTGAATGAAGCGCGCATGTGACGCCTCCTTCTTGCAGAGGACATGAAGCTCATGAGTGATGCCACGCGCCAGCGATGAAGGCTCGAGCCATCGACCCGGGACATAATCGGGGACTGGCGTCGTGATTGCCGGGAGCTCCTGGAATTGAACGCCAAGGAGCCGGGAATGGAGGTCGGTCCAGCAGATCGGGACCACATAGAGGGAGCTGCCTGCATTCTCATGCATGATGTCGTAAAGCGACCCGACCTCGGGGCGCGTAATCTTCGTGTTGCGACGATGCATTTTTGGGAGCGGGCCTTTGGCGCTGGCGTTCGCGCGGTCGCTCTCGTCGGGCTTTCCGACACCGCCCGGCGGACTGGATTCGTCGCGTGATGTCGACATCTGCAAGATTGAGCGCAGCTGACCGAAGAAGTTGCTGCCGATGAGAGATCTGGTTCAGGTACGTCAGCGGGAGGAGCCGATTGCAGGGAAAGCGCAAAAAAGGTGGAGGTTGCTAGCCAGTCAATCTGGACGATGGGGAACGCGACTTACTCTATGAGCATGGACACCCGGAGGAGTCGCGACTGTGCCCCACAACAATAGACGCGCGGGTGACTGTTGTTGGAATCGCAAGTAGTCGTGGATTCGGAAATGAATTGATCGCAGTGAAAACCCCCGCAAAAGTGTGTAGGGATTCGTGCGAAGGCGATATTTCGACTTCGATTGAAGAGAGGCGAAGTGGTGCGATGGTTCCTTCCTAGAATCGAGGAGAGAGAGCTGGGCAGGAACGGGCAGGCTTAAAACGCGACCGGGGAAGGAGCCCCTCCCTGTTGGGCGTGCCCTGGTTCCGCCACCAATCTGGATTTTCGCGCTAGCACACGAGAGCTCGTGACTGTAAGCACGGACCAACTCTGCAAACAGCCACACAATGCTTTTATGCGCCGCTTCCGTCAAGCCTCACCCGCAGTCTAGGCAAGAAAGAATTCCGCAGGTGTCTAATTCGTGCATCTAGCATATAGCGAAGAGGAAAATTACAAAAATTTCCCGCCTGAACTTCCCCCAAATTCGCAGTGCTTCCCTAACATGAGAAAACCATCATGAGACTTTTTGTGCGTCGGTCCTGCGTTGTGCGCTGGCTCGGCCTCGGCGGCGTCATCTCCCTCGATTTGAAGCAGATCGAATGACCCGGACCAATCAGCATGGAAGGGTTCAGATGTGGCTGCCTGCGATGACTGTTCACTGTTTCTGCCTGAGGCACCAAATTTAGGCGGTGAGGCTGTGCAGTCCATGTCAGCCACACCCCTCAGACGCCGCCGCTCCGACGTCAGGGGCGGCGCAAGCAAGACCCCGCCAGCCCAGGCTAGAGTGCGACACCGAGCTCCCCTACGGCCAACAAGCGACACCACATCCCAGGCACCGCGATATCCCGCTTCAAGCTTCCCAGCTGCCTGCCCATCCGCACTCAGAGGAGTGTCGCCGTCACCATGCCGGTCAGTCAATTCCACCCCACGATAGAGTCATTTCCTCGATCCTCCAGCTATCTGCTGCCTCTCCGCCGCAGCGGCGCCACTTTCCCCGCTTAGCTAACCACCAACCCGATCCCCCCTCACAGGCCTACAACTCCATCTTCAACGCCGACCCCAACCCTCCACGCCTCGTCGGCAACTTCCCCCTCCTCCCGCTGCGCACCAAAGTCCGCGGTCCCGTCTACCCGCTCCCCTTCCCCGACCCGCCCCTGCCGGCCGGCGAGTCCCCCGATCCCGACTCCGAGTCGTACGACATCCTCGATGAGGTACTCGCTCTCTTCCGCGCAAACACCTTCTTCCGCAACTTTGAGATCCAAGGTCCCGCCGACCGGCTGCTCGTGTACGGCATTTGGTTCGTGTCGGACTGTCTCTCCAAGATCAAGCCCACGGCCGGAGTGCGTGAAGCCACCAAGGATGTGACGAACCTAGCGCTGGATACGCACTTTGCGATCCCCGGCGACCCGGCGTGGCCGTTGAATCAGGTACGAGCGGTGGATGTCTGAGGTTGGGATTTACAGGGTTCATGCTAATTCGGTTATCCGCGGCAGATGTACGAGCCCCCTCGCGACAGGCAAGACGCTGAGATTCTGCGCCAGTACATGTCACAAGTGCGACAGGAGCTGGCGACAAGGTTATTGGCTAGGGTTTATGAAGAGGGCGGAGATGGCAAGCCGAGCAAGTGGTGGCTCAGTTTTACGAAGCGGAAGTTTATGGGCAAGGGGCTATGAAGGCTCGTTGCTGGGAAAACACCGGAGGAGTGGCCAAAAGTTAGACACGGAGCGTTACCATGCACAGCGCATGTTGGGATTCGATCGGCGTGGCGTGCGGGGAATCACAGTCGTCTATTTGTACAGTGGTATCTATGGTCATGTCTATCGGAGTTATGCTGAGTGATGCCATTCCTATCCACGCTGCTATGCCCAACCATGACGCTCATCCAGATCGCTCAGGGTTCGTCAATATCCTAGGAAGATCACTAAGCAGTAGTTTCAGATTCCGCAGCAGGACTCTCCTCGATCTTGACGCGTTTGGCCTCTTCTATCTCCGTGGTTGCACCATCCGCCTTGCGCTTGAACCGTCCCCTCGCTGCCACCTTACCCTCGGCCGGCTTTGCTTTCCATGCAGTAAAAATATACCCATCTGTTCCTCCATGCTCCGTCATCAGAGGATGCGTCCTCCCCGGCAAAACTTGCCAGCGCCGAGCTCGACTTGTCTGGATCGAGGTTCCCAGCAAAAGCATTGGGTTCAAAGGGAAATTCTCGCTGCCTTGCCAGTTCTCCAGCTCTTCGGGCGTTTTCCCGGCAAGTTCTGGCAATGTGCCGCTCGACCACGCCGTCCGCCGGCTCACGCTAAACAGATCCGCTAGCACCGCGAGCGGCTCCAGAGAGGGCGAGTAGATCGCGACCGGCGCACCGCCGGACAATAATGGGAGAGCATGTTTCAGGATGCTAATAGGCTCCATGGTGCTGGCGCACACGAGACCGTTAAAGCCACCAGCTCGGGTGCTGTCAACGATATATTTCGTACGTGCAAACCTTCTTCGCTTCCTGTGGAAGTTTCCTCGCCTGCTTGGTTTCCACGAGCTGAGGACCTCCGGGGTGGCTGTCAGAGGGGGTGTTGAGTATGATGTGTCGAGCTCTGGCTTCAAAAGCTGGAGCCAGGACAGAGTAAGGAGATGGTTGAGGAGGGGATGTGGCGGGTGGTTCGGGGAGACGGCGTCAAAGTCCCAGTAGGAGAGGAACGACAAGTTCGGCTGGCTGGCGCCATGGACGACCGTGATTGTGTTTGCTTGTGAGAAAGGAATCTCAAAGTCGGAAGGGCGGGGCTTGGGTGCTTTTGGTTTTTCAGGAACGGCTGGAGCGCCCTCAGCGGTATCACCCATTTCGGTGTCGTCGCCCTTCTTCTCTGCTGCCTGCGTCAACTCCGTACTTTGGGGTCCTGCCGGTGCGTCCTCAGCTTTGGGGTTGTCCTCTTCCTCGTCCTCGAAATTCAGAATTCCCATTCGCTCAGCCATTGCCGCCACCAAAAGGCCGCCTGTGTCGTCGACGACAAGCCACCTCCCTCTCAGCAATTCGGACCGTATTTCGGCCAACGCTTCTGTGCCCTGGTCTGATCTAGCCTTCGGGTCCTCGAGAAACACGTCCTCGCCCCCGTAGTGCACATTCCCCCAGCAGCCGACCAACGCCAGCATCTCAGCCCGCATGTCCATGATTTTGCTCGACTCCCTTTCTTCCAACTGCCAATGCGCCAGCGTTGCCGGGTCCATTGGCAGAATCTGGAACCTTCTGATGTACTTCTTCTGCTTCAGAAGCTTGTACTTGGCGAGACTGAAGCTAGTCTTTTGGCTCAGGGCGGTGTGCGACTCGAGAAGCTTTGCGATGACATCTTTCCCTGCGTTATTGCCCTCCCGCTTGAGCTCCTCGATCTCGTCCTGCGTTAATGTCTGCCGGGCGGTCTCGATAAGCTCCTGGGTTGATCGTGTTACGACCTCGCCGCTCTCAGCGTCCACCAGGGTCAGCTCCGCACCATCGATGGCTGGTACGACGGTGTCCGGATCTGGTGTCGAGCAGCCCGCTGCCTCTTCCTCGGCGAATACCTCCTCGTAGAGCTCGGACGCGGGGACGATTCGAAGGCGCGAAAAGTTCTCATCGGGGCGCTTGTCTTGGATTTCGTACGTGACGTGGTACGGCCGCCCGAGTATCAGGTTGGCGGGAAACGAGCCGTATTTCCCCAGTGATATCGTTCTGGCGCGGACTGTCAGTTTCCTCGTCGCGTGACGAGGTGGGTAGACTTACGTGTTGGGGGCGATGGACAGGACTTTTGTGACACCAGATGGGAGCTTTATGACCGCCCACGAGTTGGGGCGAATCACCGAGTGCATTTTCGGACAATGGCGAGGCGCGGTGACGATGGCGGTTAGGTGTTGCTTTGCGACAGGAAAAAATTTCGGCCTGTCAACACTGTATGCAAGGCCAAAAGGAAGATGCGGGGTGCCCTGCCGCTGCGGGGTTGTGGGGGCTGCAGCCCAGCTGTTGGGGAGCCAATTGGGGTAAGTCACTGTGGTCAGCTAAAACGGGCAGCAACCTCAAGACGTCCACAACGTCCACTTCCATTCCTGCTGATAGATATCGTCCACCTAACAGCGTCGTAACCGATCTGTGACGATCTTGACTTGCCATCGATTTTGCAGCATCCAGTCCGCCATTGGGCTTTGCTTCAGTCACGGATCGACATGAAGTCAAAGGATTCTATTTGCCCCTCCCAGCGACGACAGCTGCCGGCCTGGCTTCCCAGATTAGGTTCAAGTTCACCAACTTCGCGCCAGCAAATTTGTAAGAAACGGCATGCACCATACTAGACAAGAGACCGGCAAGCTCTAGGATCTGCTGACCAATTTTCGCGCTCTCTTAACTATGAATACGCTCTGATGTCAATGACGCGCGGGCTAGGTCCCCTGATTTCACACAGACAACCGCGCGGAGTCTTGGCATCGACATGATCTGTCAGAATGGACTCAACAGGCAACTTTTTGCGAAGTCACCTACCGCTAGCGACTAGGTCACAACATCTTTTGCTGACTGAGCAGGGAAACTGGCTATATGAACATAACTGCCCAGGAGTCTTCTGCCTGACTGAAAATAAGATAACATGCCAGGGGCACATTGTTAACAACCTGAATCTGTTGTTCATCCTTCAGCTGCGCGAACCCATTTCACTGCAAGCTATCCATGAAATATGGCCGCTACGGCAGGTTCAAAAATTCCCGTGATATCAAACCAAATGGCCCTGCTAACCCCTATCCCAGTCGTACCACAAAGACGGACACTTCAATCGACTGTCTAGTCAGTTCCGAGACCTTGTCTCTCCCGACCCAGCTTCGCGGTTCCCAGCTGAAAAGGGGCGATATGCATTATATGTTTCCCCAACAAGCCCCTGGGTGAGATGGCTACGCCACGGGTTCTTTTATTTTTCCGAAGCATACCACTGACAGAGGACACAGGCACACCGAACCATGATTGCCCGCATCCTCAAAGGCCTCGAGGAGATCGTCGACCTCTACCAAGTCCACCATCACCTCGGCCCTCAAGGCTGGTACTTTAGCGGCAAGGAGGGATCTCTCCCCAAAGACCCGCTCTACGGATTCACGCTCCTTCGGGACCTCTACCTGAAAGCCGACCCCAGCTTCTCCGGCCGTGTAACGGTGCCTCTTCTATGGGACAAGAAGACACACACCATCGTCAACAACGAAAGCTCCGAAATCATCCGCATCCTCACTTCTGCCTTCGACCACCTCCTCCCCTCGCACCTCCGCGAAGTCAACCGCCCCGGCGGCGGCTTATACCCCTCTCCCCTGCGCCAGGAAATCGACAACTTGAATTCCTGGATCTACAACCTCATCAACGACGGCGTGTACCACGTCGGGTTTGCCGCTACCCAAGAGTCATACGACGCCCACCTCTACCCCCTCTTCGACGCGCTCGACCGTGTGGAGCAGATCCTCTCCTCCGACGGAAGAAAGTACCTCGTCGGCGAGCACCTCACAGAAGCTGATGTGCGGCTGTACACAACGATTGTCCGCTTCGACGTCGTGTATCACCCAATCTTTCAATGCAACCTCAAGTCCATTCGTCACGACTACCCGGCCATGTACCTGTGGCTGCGTCGCTTGTACTGGGATGGGAGCAGTGAGGGTGAGAAGGGTTCGGATTTGACCCGAGGTGCATTCTACAAGACGACAGCGCCGAATTTTGCAAACTATGCGATTGGGTATGTGCTCGGGAGGCGGTTTGTGGTATTTGACAACCAGGGACCTGTGATTGTGCCGCGAGGACCCAAGGTGTTTATTGACGCTCTTCTGGAGGTTGAGGGATAGGGGAGTTTGTCTCCACCTGCTGGGCAAGACTCAAATATGGAACTCCGTCCAATCTTTTGTTTCTGCCATCTCTTCTCGGTTCAGCAGGTAATCAGGATAATTCGGTTCTCACCATCATTCATGGACAGTAATTTCTTTGAATTCCAACCACCGTCACAAGTGGTATTTTACATGTACACCGTGACATGTGACAAGGTATGATTTACCCAAATCGAAACAAATCAAAACAAAGAATATGCGCTTTGATATCATGATCCCCAACTCCATGCTGACCCAAGTATCCCCTGCTCGCTCAAAAGTGACCGCAGCAGCAGGTAACCATGGCAAATGACCCGCCCCAACCCGTCCCGTGTCTGCTTACCCACAACCTCAAGTGCCAACACATGAGGTACGCAGGCAAGGGACGTATACCCATACCATACAAATCAAAGACCAAGGTACAAGATTAGCTAATACTACTAGCATTGCCTACCCCGACCTTTCCGACTTCTCCGGCGTCCTCGGCGAAGCCGTCCCATTCGTCGAACTTGATATCTCGTCAGCCCCTCGCACGTGGCCCCTGGCCATGGAGATGCGGCGTGCCGCATCGTCCAAGTCGTGCCGGCCGTTGTACGGCGGCAGACTGATCACCTCTGTGACGCGGTAGCTCAGCGGGCGGGCCGTCCCGTCCGGACCAACGCCGTCGTAGCGCACGCGGACCACGGGCATGGACGGTTCGTAGTCTTCTTTCCTGCGGATGACTTGGCAAGCGAGAATGGAGAGGATAAAGTGGACCAGCCTGCGGGTTCATCAGCGTTTGCTCCCGCCAGGGAAGGACAGGGGGAAGAAAAGGGGTACTTACATCAACATCGCGGTAATGATGACCACGACGATGCCGATGTGGTAGAGCGGGGAGTATGCCGTCTGCTGGCCGTGCACCTCGACAAACTTCCAGGGCTCGCCTTGCGAGACCCAGAAGCACACATATCCCGTTGTGGCCACGCAGGCCAGCACGAGACAGATGTGCACGCCGACGTGGGCACCAGGGTAGATGCCCCGGCCATCGCGGCGCAGACAGCGGGCGATGAACTCAAACGTCTGCCACGCGATGGACGTTGCGGCCTGAAAAAGGTCAGTCACCTCATCGTGGAACTCCGGGTGTCAGGGGCACTACTCACGGTAAAACCGATAAAGGCCACCGACACGTGGATCAGATGCACCTCGTCGTACGCCACCGACATCTTGATGCCCAGCCCCAACAGCGCCAGCGACAGCACCAGCGAAAACGCCCCGACTATGGTGCGCGCCGTCTTCCATTTTTGCCTCTGCCGCGTCTGCCTCTGGTGGTCATGATGTTCCTCGTAATCCCGACTGTAGCGATTGTCCCCTCCCTCGTCGTCGTCCAAACCGGCATCCCTGGGCTCCATCGCACCCACATGCAGCGATGCGGCCTCGGGCCCCCCTGGCTGCAAGTGGTTGTGTGAAAGTGGTTTGCTGCCGTGATGCTCCTTGTGGCTGTGGCTGTGGTTGTTGTTGCGAATCTCAACCCTCACGTCCAAAACCACGTCCGTCGTGCGGTGCTGCTTCTCATGCATTTCCAGCCTGTCTCAGCGCCACACCCGTCTCTCTCTCTCTCTCCGCACTCTCTCCTTCTCACTTGCGCGCGCGCGTTCCTCGGTTCGCAGCAGCACTGCTAAATAGGGGAAGGGGGTCTCCTCTCAGTCTCTCTCAGAATGCAACAAAAAAAAAGGTGGCAATTTCAAATCCTGCCCGGATTGCCGCCTACGTCCCGATGATCCCTTCCATTTGGAGACAAAAAACAGAAATTCGCGTTTTTTTGGTGTCTTGTTTTGTTGTCTCTCGTTTTTGAAGGCCCCCAAAACTGCGTGGGGTCTTTGTCACCAATTGGTGCTGTTGTCACGGCGGCGAGGTTGCGGAAGTGCGTGCAGCTGACGTAAACAACGAGAAAGTTGGGGATGGGGGAAAGATGGAACGAGGATCAGACTTTGAGGGAAAATGCGCGCTGTCGCAGCCCGTTTTATTAAAATCCGCATTCATGTTCCAGGCGCTGGCCACGGTTCGCCGCGCCGAGCCTTGGCTCCAAATGTTGGCATATCCCAAGGCTCTTGGATGGCCTTGGCACCGGGCTTGGCTGAGCGAAATCGCGTCTGGTCAGTCGCAGCGTCATCGATGCTCTCCCTTGGCGGTGACGAGTTCCAGGCTTGGCTCCTGTTTGCGCTGACAGCGCCAAAAGCCCGTAGCCCGTCACTACCTACGGGGCGCCGGCGGCCTACCGCAGAAAACCGGCCATCGGGCGGGCAGTGTCCTTGGAGGGGCGCGCGTGCGCGGGGTGGAATGCAGTGCAACTGCTGCCACTGTCCACTCCGCCCAGAACAGTGGAGGGCCCAGACCACGCCCCAAGACCTGGCGGGAGCACCCCAAGAGCTACCAAGACGGCCGAATACTTGCATCAAGCCAGTCCAGCGGGCTCGGCATGGGGCCCTTGGGGTCATTTGCCTGACGGTTTTTTGGCCCTCTCGCATTCGGTTTGCCGCCATTCTGGCATTTGCGGCGCTGTGCTCTTTGCCAGGTGGGGCCGGCCGAGCTCCCTTTCTTGTAGGGGCTAGATTGCCAATTGCTGGGCAGACAGCAAACAGGAAGGTGGTCGATCTGTACCACGCTGACCGCGGGAATAACGGCACACGCAGGAAACGTTTGCTCTCACTCGCATTGGCATGCCAATGGGAGGGTTTTTGTTTTTTGTTTTTGCGAACGCGGCGCGACAAACGGCACCTGTTTGCCGATTGTTCAACTCCGCGGATGCAATCGCCCCTGAATGCCGAAGAGCCCGATTCGGAGGTAAACAACCGCCATCAAAGGACCACATCTCGTTCATCGTGTTCGGGAATAAGCCACGGTGCGACCATGGCGGAACCCTGAGAGGCTCATTCAGAGACGTCGGAGGCTCGTCTACACCATCGTTACCAAAGTCTTGAAACCGCCGACCGTCTGTGTGCTGACGGGGGAGAGAGAGCCTCAACCCTTCTGGCCTATGAGAGGCTGCATCGGTGTCCAAGTTGTGGTTTATAACTTAGTTTCCGCAACGCCTTCTTCCCGCACTAGCATCGCCAGGGGCAGCTGTGCAGGCCTGTCAGGGCGTTTGTTCCGCAGATCAATAACTGTAGCTTCTAGTCCGCGCCAATGAGCTTTTGGTGAATTGCTAGACGAGTGTTGCTGGACGTCAATGTCGACTTTATCCAAACTGTGGCGCTACCAAGCCCGGGGAAGAAGGACGCAGGGGCGGTCACTCGGGGCTGCAATGGCCGGTGGGATGCTGCCGCAGGAGAAAATCCCGGATGTCGGGATCGAAAACTGCTATAAGCAATCAAGATAGTAGTCCGCTTCGTAGTCTGGAAGAAGTGAGACCGTTTTAGCCCAGCTTTGTTCGAGATCGGTAGTGGCAACCATGTGGGATGTGGCGGAAATCAAGTTATCAAACTGAGATCCCGCTATGGCGAACGATTGAAAGATAGGGAGGGACACGCCTCTCTCGGGTAGGTAGTTACACATCCCGTTCCTCCCAATTCTGCTTGATAACATCGACAATCACGCCGTGGTCCTCGTGCTGCGCCAAACCAGAGACAATGACAACAGCGACGATCCCCTCGACGCCGCGGACACGTATCGGAACAGCGCCGCCGTGGATGGCATACTGGCTGGCTTGCTCCTCGCTGAGCTGGAAGACTTGCTTGAACCGTTGCTCGTCGTGCTTGAATTCAAGAGACAGGTGCCAAGTGCTTTTCGTCCAGCGAAGCACGGCGTTCCGCTTTCTCCGCGCCCAAGTCTCGTGATCAGGTGTGATGCCCGGCCCTGTGACACACTGAAACACCACTTGGCCGCTGTTTGCAAGAGAGATCGAGATGAGCGTTGACTGTCCGCGGGCGGCAAGAGGCTTGAGGCGGGCGTGAAGAAGGTGGCCCAGATCCCAAGCGTCATCCGCGGTGAACGAGTTGAGGGTGAACGAATCACCGTCTGCCTTCAGCGCCTCGAGCTATATAATAAACAGCGACCGCCTGTCAGTGAAATGAGGGGGCACGTGGTGGTGGGGGGACGGATCGGTAATAACCAAGGTACGCACGTCGGTTGTGGGAGGAGGGATCGGGATCAGAGAGCCATCATGTGTGGGGGCCGGCCCGTCCACATCGCGCCGAAACCAAACCTTCTGCGTCGTGGTGGAAGCCATTCTGGTGGATTGAGCGTGTACTGATGTCGGGTGCACGATGTCTAGTGAGCGACTTTCTGGCGGTGGACCTGGCGAACACGCATTCCAAGTCCCCAGCGTGTGCTGAGAGGGGAGTTAGGTAAGCCGTCTTCGTCGCATTCTGGCAGTTGCACCCGATGTGGGCGGCGTAGTGACGTGCTCCCGTCCGGATGCAGGCTGCTTGGCACCGTCGTGTTAATGTCTCCGCAACCTAACATGCGGACTTTGCAAAACATGGGAAATGGCCAAACTCTTGCATGGAAATGAAGCTACACTGCCTCCTAGAGCACCAACGACAAGACTACAAACCTGCAATGCTGTGCTGCCTATGCGAAGGACCATGAGCTGAGGTGGGGTTGGAGCTTGGGCCAGCCAGCGGTAGCTGGGATCGTTCAAGGAATAGAGGCTCGTGGGGAATGCTCATGGCGTACAATACATCCCGAGAGACGTCTCACGACGAAAGTGCATCCTGTGAGGCGAACCTTTGCTTGACTGAGGTGGTGATGGGTGCGAGACCGTCCGAACTCCGGTTTGGTCGATGATGTCGATGCCCTGGGCTGCCCAATGATTGGCTGTTCTATTTCTGAAAATTGAAACCGCCCATCTGGTGGGTCTCCTTGTGCGGCGCTAACATCGCATGGCAGCCCGACCTGCAGAAGGTGTTAGGGCTCATCGCCGGGAGGCGCACAGCTGGGTCGGATGGATACCATTGGCGAAACTGGTTCTTCGTCATCCAAGATTCCATGTTCCCCAGCCTTCCATCGCATCATCCTGCGTGTTTGTGTCAGCACACCAGTGCATTGCGATTGAGCGGCTGCTGCAGGCAGGTTCTTCTTCGGCCTCTCCCTTCCCTCCCTTCTCTGCGTCCCACCACTTGAAGCTGCATTCATTTCTGTCTCTCCTGCCGGCTGCGTCCTCGCCGCTGCGTAGTGCATCTTTGTTTCTTTGTCAGGCTCGACCGAATCCTAGGTCCCAGTGCCGTCGTCTCGCGCGACCCGCCCGCCTGCCCCTCGAATCTCGACCCCAACGCGACGCTCGAACCTCCCCCCTTTAGCAACCGCGGTCGAGTTTGTTTCACGTCTGGAAGCTGATCGCGTCTGTTGCATGCCCTTCTTTACGAATCACCAGCTTTTATCGATCCACGAAGCATCTGTACCGCCCAGTTTGGCTCCAACATTTGCATCAACAAACGCACCCGATCGCCATGCGGCGACCCTCCCTCGACCTGACCGAGCCCTCTCGGAACCTCGAAGAATCTGTCGGCCTCGCATCACCAGGCGCAGTCGACCCCGACGACGACCTCTCCTTGCCCTCGGCCGACGAAGTCGAGCTCGTTGATGGCGATGGCGACGAAGGGGCCAAGGTCTACACCCCGCCCCCACACATTGCAGCGCGGCTATTCTTAGGTCGGCCGACAAACCAGACACGACGCAAAGATAGTGCCGCTTCGTCCCGTCGCAACAGCATCTCGTCCGCACATTCCCGCTCTTCCGCTGGCGGGGCTCTGCACCCAGGCCCGCAAAGCAAGTATGTTGCCCAGCATCTCCGCCGAGCGTCGATCCTCGAAGACCGAAAAGCCCGGCTTGCCGATCGTGCCGCCCATGCTGAGAAGGTGCGCCTTCGCGCTGCTCTTGCAAAAGCCGCTACCAAAGACATAAGTGCGAGCGAAGAGAGGGCCCTCGCTGCCGCCCAGACTCGGGAACGGAATTTGGCCGAAATTGCCGCGGCCTGCGCTGAGGAGGTGAAGCGAGCCAAAGCGATAGCAGAGAGCATGAAGGAGAAGCGTGAGCAAGAAATCCGAAAGATGAAGCTCCAGATGGAAGAGCGTCTTGCCGAGGCCGAAAGGAGGAGAGAAGAGCTGCGGAACCGACACACAACCAAGAGCCGCGGGAGAGAACGTGGCCAAAGCCTCGGGACGCCGAAGCCTACTCTAGTTGAGGTGATGCCCAGGGTCAACGAGGTCAAGGAGCGTGATTCGAGCCCTCTTCGACCGGATGATGCAGTTCACAGGATCCAGAGGTGGTGGAGGTCTGCCAAGCGTCGGCAGGCCGTCGCCGAATTCTACGCCCTGGGGCTGTCCATGGACTGTGTTAGAGCCACTTCCTTTGAGGAGGTTACGTCCCTTCTCTCCCAGGAGAAGGTGTTGCTCATCACCGCCAGGGTGCTGCGCTTGTGCGGACTGAACGAAGGCGCCCCCAGCTCTGTCGAGGAGATGACGGCGGTTCGGTCTTTTTTGAGCGCGTTCCTTATCCTCGGGCACCCATCTCAGGTCCTAAGCAATAAGGAAGGCAAGGGGGACGAACAGCAGACGGAGCCTCTCTTGTCGCGGCCTATTCCTCGGGACGACTTGGCGAACCCACAGTCGCAAGAACTTGTCGGCAAGGCCAGAGACCTCCTAATCTCCTTTGAGACCATTTTAGGGCGTCTGACGCAGTTCAACAACTACACGCCGCCGCCAACGCTCTTGAAGTCGTTCCCTGAGACCTATGCGACATTCTACAACGCCTTTATCGCCTGGAAGGCCCGCGATTCCAACTCTTTGATCGAGCTCATGGTCATGCAGTTTGTCGAGCTTGATGCAATCTGGGTGTCCGTCAAGGATAGCACCGACGGTTCGGTGGACCAGGTCTACAAGGAGAGCATCCGAAATAACCAACTCCTCCTTTTGGTCAGGATCAAGAAATTGGCCGGCCCAGCGAGAGGCAAGCAGTTGGTTGAGGAAGCTGTCAGAGCCGCTCGCAAAGCAAAGGCAAAGAAGCCTGTTGGCGACACGAAGCCCCGCATCGCGGAGCAGTCGACCACCGAGACTGCTATGGGAGTCTTGAGCGGCGGTGATGACCACGATCACTCCTCTCAAACGCAAGCGCCGACGCCACCGGCGACGCCTCAAAAGAGCCAGCCGTTTAGGGTCAATATTGTTATGCCGAATACCAAGAGTCTGTTACCAGACAACAGGGTTATCGTGCATGAGCTTGCCATCAACAAGGAATTTCGGATAGAGCCCTCCTTGTACCACGAACAGCAAGAACATATCCTCGGCCCCATCTTCCAGAACATGCGCTCCACGATGCAAGCAGACCAGCAAGAAGAGCACTTCTACCTCCTTCTTCAAGTCGCGGACTCTATCCGATATAGGCTTCAACGCCTCGTCAGGCCGGGGAACTCCATGCACACATTTATCGGAGAGCTCCTCGACACCGAAATTGCGAGACGTCAGTTCACGATGGGCAGCTTCTCGTATGAAAAGTTCTTCCAGGCTATGGGCTCTCTCCTTCCGAAGCTCTGCGCTCCTATTCGGGATGAGGAGGTGAAGAAGCTCATCGACGACAAGCTGAGCCAAGGCAACTACGTGGACCGTTTGGAGGCATTGAACAACTTTGTTTATGTCATGCTCAGCGACTACGCCAACTATCTCCTTCAGCTGGCTGCGCCACGGCTGATCGAAGAAGCCCCCAAGTACGAAGCAAAGGTGTTTACAGCCTCTGTTGAATCAGGCTCGGTCATCCTCTCGGCTGCGACGGCCGCATGGCGCACCGCGCGGCAGAAGCTTCTGGCGGAGGCGGCGCGACGAGATCCCGAAGGGATTAACCACCCGGCATCACGACCAACAGCCAACCGCATCTACAACCAGATGCTGGTGGACGCATTCACGCAGCTCTCACCCATGCCGGCGCAGGAGATGCCCGAAATGCTCGCCCTGGATCACAAGCGAGCTGTCGATGCGGGCGTGTTGACGAGGAGGATCATCACCACAGCTGCTGTCCTTCTCCAGTGCAAAAACTTGCTAAAGCGAGACGTGCGTGCCCCCTGGAAGAACGAGGCGCAACGCATCATGTTTGTGCTGGAGAAGAGCGAGACCCAAGAGGGCCTGACGCTTGAGACGACAGTGGACGGCATCATGGCAGCGCTGGAGGCCGGGCGATCGATGCCGGCGGCTACCAAGGACCACCTCAGAGCCTTGGTAACAAGGTTTGTCGGCGCCAGCGCCGACTCGGCCAAGCAGCGGGAGAGCGAGCCTCGAGAGCCGGTGCTCAGGTTGCTGTTGAACAGGCTGCGCAGCTACATTCTTGCCCGGCTTGCCGCTGCCTCCGCCAGCGAGAAGGCCAAGGCGACGAGCACCGCCGGTGAGAAGCTGGCGAGCTTGGGCCTCGCCGAGTGCGTGGATAAGGTCCGCGACATGGTGGACATGATGAGCAAGGTGTCGAGCGTTGATCGGGATGCGCACAGCGGCTGGTGGGATAATGTGGCCGAGGTTGTTGAGAAGGAAGGGAGCAGTTCCTCCGCCAGTGCCGCATAAGGAGACGGGCAGAGGACTTGTTACGGCGTGAGGAGGTTTGGGACGATATGAGATACACGAAGTCGGATGGATTTTACTTCTGCTTCGCCTTGTTCATTGGCTTTGCATGGGATCACTTGTCTTTGGCGACGCACAGATTGGGCGGGGTCCCCCCAGGGCGGCATTGCGACGGGCATCTATATACGACGGTCGGGAAGTCGTCTTGCGTTCTTCACCCTAGTTCAGCGGGGGCTGTTTGGGTTCGACTGTTGGACTTTGTTTCACTTGGCCCTGGTCTCGGCCATCCAAGCCTTGCATCGGCGTTTGAGCGGAGTTTGGGAGGAGTTTGTTGGCTTTTATGAGAGCGAGAGTGGTCTTTTGGTCATGGGCAAGGACAGGACGGTTGCTTTTTTATGAGCGTGTGAATGGGTCATGGATTTTACCGTATGAACTTGTGCGTAGAATCACCGTATGAGCGAATTGCATGTTTGGTATGATGACTTTGAGATTATCGCGTTCTTCTCCGAGGTGCACCTGGACTGCCCATCAGAAGTGAAATCTGGATTACACTTTGCGGCAACCCCCCAAGCCGTTTCGCTGCCCCGAAGCGGAGCTGCCGCAGACAGCGTTTGCCCTGTTGACCCCGCAAGCTTGTTCTGGTGGTGATGATGCAGGGTGGTCAGCAAGCCCCACCGCTGTTACTATCGATAAGAAGTGGAAGCTGTTGGTGGCCTGGACCCTGCTTTGCAGCTGAGCTCCATCTCGAGGTCGGGTACGCAAGCGCCTTCACCTGCACTTGACTTCCATCTCGCGTGTCGGGTTGCGTATCGTCGTAAACGCAGCGTCCCGAATTGGAAGCTCCTCCCAATTGATCCCTTCCAAGCGAAGTAAAGCCAAATTGGATCGCCGGTCACTCCACCCTCCCTCCCCCCTCGTAGTTCGGTGCGCCTTCTTCTCTCGGGTCCGCTTCTATCAACGGCCATCGCTCACGAGCCTTGGCTGCCCGCCTGCCGGACGCTGCTTTCTGCTGCTTCCTGCTGCTTCTGCACCTGCCTGTCGTCATTGGCGGCGCATCCCACAACTGCAGGCGGGGTCGCGGCAGATGCGACCCGAACCCAAACCTCGCCCCTTTAAAAGCCTGAACCTCCCTGCCGAGAGTCTCCATGAACATCGCAGCGTTCAGATCGCAGGGCGTTGCTTTCACCGGGACGAGAATCTTTGTCGCTTCAATTTCCTGCTCGACGCCGGCCTCTGTCTTCCATCCGCCTCTTCCGGGACGGGCCCCTCGTCAGACTACTTGGGGGCTTCGCTCCAAGCTCCATTCGTTGGCGCCCCTCATCCCAACCCCGCCTTCACGTTCAAGACGGTGGCCCACCAAGCACACTGCAACCACCATCTCTGTTGCTTTCCAGAGGCATTGTTCGCACCATTCATTGCAAGCTAGGTCAATCTCTGCAGCAACTGCAAATATGGCGGACCGCGACATTCTCCCCGACAACTTCAAGCCGGCCCACTACGACCTTGTCATCAAGGATCTGGACTTCAATACCTGGACCTACAATGGCACCGTCAGGTTCGTAACTTTCCTCCAACGGATTCGATAGGTCGGCTAACGGGTGCGCAGGATTGACGGTGAGGTGGTCAAGCCCACAAACGAGATTGTTCTGAACACGCTTGAGCTCAAGCTGCTCAAAGCAACTGCTACCGTCAGCCAGAACAAGAGCGACCAGTCATGGGAGTCGACGGGGTTTTCCGAGGACAAGAAGGCACAGCGCGCCACCATCACGTTCCCTGAGGCGCTGCCCGTGTCTTCCAAGGCCTCTGTCAGCATCGACTTTAGCGGAGAGCTCAACCATGATATGGCGGGGTTCTACCGCAGCCAGTACAAGCCGGCCGCCACTCCCGCTGCAAGTGTCCCTCACGACGATGAGTTCCACTACATGTTGAGCACCCAGTTCGAGGCTTGTGATGCCCGTCGCGCTTTTCCCTGCTTTGACGAGCCGAACCTGAAGGCGACGTTCGACTTCACCATCGAGATCCCCTCGGACCAAGTTGCGCTGTCCAACATGCCAGTCAAGCACACACAGCACGTCGGCTGCGACAAGACTCTTGTGTCCTTTGAGCGGAGTCCCGTCATGAGCACCTATTTGCTTGCATGGGCTGTGGGTGACTTTGAGTACGTCGAGGCTTTCACGGACCGCACGTACGAGGGCAAGAAGATCCCCGTCCGCGTCTACACGACCCGCGGTCTCAAGGAGCAGGGGCGCTGGGCTCTCCAGCATGCTCCCAAGATCATTGACTACTTTTCGGAGCAGTTTGAGATTGACTACCCTCTTCCCAAGAGCGACATCCTCGCCGTGCACGAGTTCACGCACGGCGCCATGGAGAACTGGGGCTTGGTCACGTACCGCATGACGGCGATCCTCTTCGACGAGAAGCTCTCCGACTCAAGGTTTCGTAACCGGATTGCATACGTCGTAGCCCATGAGCTTGCTCACCAGTGGTTCGGTAACCTCGTCACCATGGACTGGTGGGATGAGCTGTGGTTGAACGAGGGATTCGCAACGTGGGCTGGCTGGCTCGCTACTGACCACTTGCACCCAGACTGGGAAGTGTGGCCTCAATTGGTGCATGAGGGCCTGGAGGACGCTTTCGCGCTCGACGGCATGCGTGCTTCTCATCCCATCCAGGTCGCCGTTCGCGACGCATTGGATGTCAACCAGATCTTCGACAAGATCAGCTACCTTAAGGGCTGCTCCATGATCCGCATGCTGGCGTCCAACCTTGGCGTCAAGACGTTCCTCAAGGGCATTGCCATCTACCTCAAGAAGCACGCCTACGGCAACGCCAAAACCTCCGCGCTCTGGGACGCCCTGAGCGAGGCATCGGGTACCGACGTGAACACCATCATGGCGCCTTGGATCGAGAAGATTGGTTTCCCCGTGGTTGAAGTCGTTGAGAAGGGCCAAGAGATTGCCATCAAGCAGTCGCGCTTCCTTCGGACGGGAGACGTGAAGGCTGAGGATGACCAGACCACTTGGTGGGTGCCCCTGTCTCTCAAGGGCAAGACTGGGTCGCAGGGCATCGAGTCTCTCGCCCTCACGACGAAAGAGACTTCGGTCAGTGGGGTCAACGAAGACTTCTATCTGCTCAACGCGAACGCTACCGGCTTCTATCGTGTGAACTATCCCGAATCGCGACTAAAGACACTGGGGACCCAGCTCGATCGGCTCAGCACCGAGGACAAGATCTTCATCACGTCTACCGCCGCCGACCTTGCGTTTGCCGGGTACAGCACTACCGCTGCCTTCCTCAACTTTGTCCAGGGCCTGAAGAACGAGACTCACTACCGTGTTCTCAGTCAGGCGCTCGACAACCTCGGCGTCTTGAAGTCCATCTTTGGTGATGATGAGGATGTCAAGAACGGTCTCCAGAAGCTTACCCTCGAAGTGATTGGCAAGGCGTTGAAGAATTTGGGCTGGGACGCCAAGGCCGGTGAGGACTTCAACACCGGTCTGTTGCGGAAGCGCCTTCTCGTCACTGCCATTGCGAACGGCCATCAAGAGTAAGTGACGCGGGCTCACGTGTCCATTCCTGTTGGAGCCGGACTAACCAGCATTAGAACGATTGACGACGGCTTCAGCCGCTGGACCGCCTTCCGCGCCGATCCCGAGAAGAACTCCTTCCCCGCTGACCTCCGCTCCCCAGTGTACCGCGCCGCTATTCGCACCGACCCCGCTGCTACCGTCCAGGCGCTGAAGCATGAGTGGTTCACGACGCCGGCCATCGATGGAAAGGAGATCTGCCTCCAGGTTCTGTCGCACGTCACAGACGCCAACATCATCAAGGATGTTCTCCTGCCCTTCAACTTCAGCATTTCGCCCCCTGTGGCTGCGAGCGATGCGGTCCCCGCGGGTGACATGCATTACTTGGCGAGTGGTCTGTCTGGGAACAGAGTAGGGCGCCCGCTGCTGTGGCAGTACCTCCGCGACAACTGGGACCATGTGAATGCCAAGCTGGGTGGCAATCCAATTATTCTTGACCGCCTTGTTGGATTGAGCTTGGGCAGATTCTCCGACTACGAGACTCTTGCCGAGATTGAGAAGTTCTTTGCTAGCGTGAGCACCAAGGGCTTTGACCGGACCTTGGGAGCTGCGCTGGATAAGATCCGTGCTAGGGCGGCCTACAAGGCCAGAGATGCAGGTGGTCTGAAGGCATGGCTGGTTGAGAACAAGTACGTCTAGGGGAGTAGTGCGAGGGTCCGGGACTGAAGGACAGGATGGACAGGTTATTGGCGACAACGTACACCAAAAGACCTTTGTTTGTTGATCATGGCCGCGATGCCGCTGAAAGAAACAAAATAAACTAAAAAGACAGTTTGGTTTACCATTCCCAGCTACGTAAAGAAAAAGAGAGATACCCAGGACTGTGTTCTAGAGAACTGACATTGCCTGCGCCCACTTATCGTTCAATCCTTCTTTAGCCTCTCTTCCCTCACCACATCATCCCTCCTGTCCGCCGACATTCTTGCTCTCTTGACGGCTTTCAGCTTCTCCTCTACCTTCTCAGACATTAACCCCCTTGCATGAGATATCTCTTCCGTCAGTCGCCTGGTACTCTCTCCCAATCCCACGGGATCGGATACAAATTCCCAACACAGCATGCTCACGCCCAAGATGAAGAATCCAAGCGCAACAAACATCCTGTGCACCTGCAACGCAATGAAAAAGGTACTTCTATACCGCAGAAGCATGCTCGTGAATCCGGCGGTTGACAGCAGCGCCATCAACAGGCCGAGCTGACCTCTCCGTGCGCACCTGAAACTCTGCCGGATGAGCGGCGCGACGCCATGTAGCAGGTTTCGAGACAGGAAGACGAGGATGTATAGCGTCTTGAGCACGTGGGATAGACTGTGGGGGGCGAGGAGGCGTTCGCTTGGTGGCGTGGGGGTTTTCCGGTTGGGAAACGTGGCGGAGAGGATTTGTTGGAGGGCGAGTTGGTGGGTGGGCGGGCCGGTGAGGAGGGAGTGGATGGAGAGGAGGACGGCGGTGGTGTGGAGGAGGAGGGTAGGGATGTATTCTAGGGTTGTGAGGGTGTGGGTGAGGGCGAGGGTGAGGAGGGTTGGTGATGGTGGTGTTGTTGTTGGGTTTGCGGTTGTGAGGGCGAGGAGATAGGTCGTGAGGTATCGCTGGATGGGGCTGAGGAGGAGGAGGGGCCATGGTGTGGAGAGGAGATCGGAGAGGAAGACGTCGGGGTTGGATCGGGCGAGGCGGAGGTCTTCGAGGGGGTGCGGCCAGGGGTAGGAGGCGAGCCAGGGGGTAAATGTGTGTCGGGTGTGGTTGAGGAGGATGGCAGCCGTGATGTAAAGCAGGGTGGTGCGGTAGCCTGAGGCGAGGAGGGCGGTTTTGAGGGGCGGCCAGGCGGAGAGGGGGTTGTGATTGGGGAGGGCGATGTTGAGATGGCTCTTTGGTGAGTACCAGAGGGGGTTGGCGGCTCCTTGTATCTGCGGTGGGAGGTTGGTGAAGGGTAATGGTCTTTGTGGAGAGCGGAGAGTGTTGATGGTGTAGTTGTCGGCAGATGTTGGCCATGGTCGGAAGTATTGGAACTTGTGCAGAACTGAAGCAACACGGTGACGGAGCTGAGAAGTGTCTGCCATGGCTTGCACTTGATGAGTGGACGTATTTGGCGCCATCGTGTCGGGGAATGTCTGCCAAAGTGGATAGCATGCTAGTGTCTCCAAGAACATAGCTGTGCGGAACAGGGCCTCAAGTAGCGAGACATGGAACGATGCAGCGTGTGGACCCGAGTTCCATATCCCGTTCTGTGAGCCCTGCAAAAGCAGGCCATGTAACCGCCGTAGCCTTTGCGAAAGGTCGTCAAGACATTGTAAGAGTTGTCTTTCTGGCTCCAGAAACAGTGGTTGGCTGTCTTTGAAGAGCTGTTTGGAGTTCCTGAAAGACTTGCCTCTCAAGGGTGTTGACGATAACTCGGAGCCCCGAAATACCTGCCGAGTAGCCTCGAGTGTGGCGCTGTATCCTTTTTGTTCCGACATCTCCAGCAGCTGCGGAATAATTCGCCTCAACTCGTCTTGAATGTGGTGGATGAGAATCCCGACCTCAAAGTTGACATTCATTGTCGAAACGCCCAGGGGCTGGGCGAGCTGGTCGCCCAAGTCGAGCAGAAATACCAAGAGAGCTTCACAGACTCTTGATATCATGGAATCAAAAATCCTGTTGACATGTCTGTCGTTTGCGGGGCGCCCAGAGAGAAAGAGGTGCTTGCTCCAGTTCTCCCACGCGTACGGGACCACGGTTGGCGCATGCTTCTTTTTGAGAAAGGGTTGAAGGACCGACTCGGAGCAAATGAGCATGCAAGCCCTGGCGGCGAGGAGATGTGCGTCTGCGGCCTTGAAACCCTGTCGGTTGTCCTCAGCTTGCGCATTTTGCGCGTTGTTCGATCCATCATTGTGGCCATCCGCCAAGAGCTCATGCTCGTCGACGTCCTCCGACTCTCCAATCTTGACAAGAACCCGTAACTCCTCAGTGCTGAGTGGCAGTTGCGCGACAAAAAGCCACATAGCCTCCAACCGCGAAGTCCCCATCATCACACCCCGCTTCGCTCGTTCGCATCGAAGTTGACACCGTGTGTCGCATTTGCCATGTTTATCGACGCTGCACCATCTCTCACCGCCGTTTCTTAAAACAAGCTTTCCAACCCAACAAATCACCAACCACCAAAAAGAAAGCCTCACTTTCCACCCCAAAACGGCCTCAAGTCCACGCACATACACCCGTACATCTCAAACACCCTCTAAAACCTGAAACACTGTCACAACCCCCTCCACACCCACCCACCGCAACTCCACCCGCCGACCCTCCGACGTGCATCGGCTGTTCTCGGATACCTGATAAATTCCCGGGCCTCCTTCCCTTTGCTTCCCAACACCTATCCTTATCCTCCGGTACCCACGGCAAAGGTACCTTACCCCAATATCTCCCGATCGGCTACCGGCCTACGACGCAAAATATCCCGAAACACGCGAGAGACAAAATCTCACGCCTGCTCCGGGTAATTCTCTCTCTTTTTTTTTTTTTTGAGCCCTTCTGTCTCTTTCTGCAGCCCACCACACGTGAGGCGGGCATGCAGGCGAAAATAAAAAGGTCCACACACACACACACAGGGAAAATACGCAGGTGAAGAAGTGTAGTGTGTCGCTATGGGGGTGGGTAGCTGCACGCCCCACCGCTCGCATGATGGGAATGATCAATGATGTCCCTACCTATTTGCTCCTGAAGCGCGACACAACAAATCACACGAATGGACCCAGGGATTGGGTGAGGGAATGAATTGTTGAATTGGCGATGTTGCGTGAAAGTGAGCAGGTAGCGAGACCTTCGTTGCCTCATAAGGAGCTTGGCCACGGCAGGAGTCTTGGTGAAACAACCGCTACCATCGACACGTGGGATGCCATGGCTATCATGTGCAATTGCTTCAAGTGTACTTGTCCTGCATCATATCCCAACATGGGATTTTCACATGCACTTGATTCTCTTTCAAAGATGGAGCTCGGGAGAGGTTTGAGTGAGCGAGGACAGACTCGGAATTCATGGACATGCCGAGCCCCTGAGGCACACCCGCCACCCATTACACAAAGGAGAAGGGAACAAAAGACCTATATACAATGAAACTAGAAATCCTCTCGAGTCCACCCGAATCTAGAATGTCACTTGACAGGGCAAACACTCCAGATCAGACGAGCAGCCACGGCGGTCACAACACTAAGCAACACCGACTCTACCACCAGATACCTAGCAGCTCTGAGCCTACAACATGGGTATGGTTTTGTCCTCCGTCTCTATGCCACACGCACCTGTAAATACCAATACCAATACCGTACCGACCCGGGCCCTCCTCGGCCCTGGATGAAAACCAACGCACGTATATGGCATGGATGGCTTATCCAAATCACCCTCCGCTGAACAACACACAAAAAAAAGGACCAAACGCGATGCAAGCCCAAGATGTCAACTCATTACTCCATCTTGACGTCTTTTACGTCCCCGTCGTCATCTTCTTCCCGTTCCCGTTTGCCTAACCCATTATGGACACCGTTTGTCTTGGTTGTGAGGCCGTTAGTTGCCGCCTTGGCTGCCGTCTTGGCGGCCGCCTCCTTCTTCGCGCTCGCCCGAGTGCCGGAGCCCGATGTGGCCCGCTTGGTCATGTAAAAGTCATACCTGTCGGGGAAGAGGATGATGTTGGCTAGCCTGGCGACCTCGGCTTCGGCTCTCGTGGCGGACTTGCTGTTGTTGCCGTTGCTGCTGGCGCGGCTTCGCCCGCCGGTGCTGGTGCCGGCGCTGGCACCATCCATGTCGATGTCTTCGCCGTTGGGGAGGCCGTTCGGGGCGTCGCTGGAGGCGTCGGTGGGAGGAGTCGGTGCTACGTCAAACGGCGCGAGACCCATAGCTTGCAGGGCAGCGGGGCCGCCCACCTCGGCGATGTCGGTCTCGCCCGGCCGGCTGGCGTGCGAGGCTTCGCTGCCCAGGCCGCTGCCTGTCGAGTCGAAGTCGGGGCTGGGGTGGCCGCGCTGGAAAGTCTTGCGTTGCCGGGCGAGGAACAGGGCGTTGGTCTGGGTCAGCGGGGCTGCCGGGGCGTAGACGAGGATGGAGACGGGCTTGGAGGGTTTGGGCTCGCCGTCCTCCATCGGGGGCGGCGTCGGCGCGCGGCTGGCCATGACGCTGGGGTTCGACGACATGTGGTAGGCCAGGTCGGGGTGCCAGATCATGTAATCGCCCGTCTGCAGGGTGGGGATGGTGACGAGGGTGCGGCGGAGGTGCAGATGGGGATGCCATCGCTCCGTGAGACGCTGGGCGTGACCGGGGACGGCGCCGTGGATGATGGTGTTGTAGTCGCGGTCGAGCTGCCAGTTGGATGCGTCGAGGAAGGCTTCCCACTCGGGGCCGTCCCGACGCTCGGGCGCCTTGGTCTTGGGGGAGAAGAAGGGGCGGAGGAGGAAGTAGGCCGTTGCCAGCTTGGGCATGGGCAGCAGCCGAATCAGGCCGGGCTCAATGGTGCTGAGCGCCACGACGCCGTTGAACATGCGAAAGATGCTGCATGCGCCGTAGCCGTTGTACAGGTCCTGCGTCGCCGTGACGCGGTGCGTCGGGTCCCAGGCGTCGTACTTCTCCCAGTCGCCCTCGAAGACGGCCTTGTAGGTGCCGCCACGGCCGTAGCCGTCGGGCTCCCAACGCTCCAGGCTGCCGTTGTCGACTTGGGCAATCAGCGTCGACGATGCAAAATCGCCAAATTGCTCGACAAAGGCGCGCTCCTCCTCCTCGTCGGCCCCTGTCGCCTCGGTGGACCCCTGACCCTTGTCCGGACCGACCCCGCCAATGTTGGCGCCATGGATGCGCAAGCGATCAGCGTAGGATATGGGGAAGCGAGTGGCCATGCGGTCGTCGGCGTGGTTGTCCCAAAGCGACATGGCAAAACGCTGGGCCTCGAGCACGGCGGGGTGCGCGCGGGTGCGCACCTGGGCGGGTGTCCAGAAGAAGTCGAAGCACGTCGGGTCCTGCGGCGACGGCTGCTTGAAGTCGTGCTTGGTCTCGAGGTACTTTACCGTCTCGTCGATGGCGGCTTGGGCGTCCTGGCGGGGCACGACGCCGCGCACGACGCCGACGCCGTAGCGGCGGAGGTCACGCTGGAACTCGGCCTGGGCGGCGGGCTTGTCGATGTCGGCAAAGTCGATGCTGGGCGTGATGTTGGGGCCGCGCGACTCGATGTGGTCGACAGCGCCCTTGAGCGCGTCCAGCAGGCGCGCCCACGACGCTTCGATTTCGGCCTCGTGCCCCGCAGCCAGGCTGCGCTTGATGTGCGCAAAGCGCGTGGGCAGCGGCACGGGCTCGGTGCCGTAGAACGAAAGCACGGGCGGCTCCATCATTCTGTCGGTGTTGGCGGCGGAGGTGTTGGGCGGAGAGCGGGCGGCATTTTTGAGCTGGGAAAGCGTGGCAGTTAAAGCGCGGTGCTTCAGTTTGGAGATTCTGCGGGGTCGCAGGTGGTGCAACGGCGCGGGCACGGGCGGCACGGCGGCTGGTGTGAGCGCGGCGCTGTGGGCTCCGTTGGCAGTAATTGGAGGTGCGGAGGATGGGGAGGTGGGCAGCTGCTGGAGCTGGAGCTGCTGCTGGAGCTCATCCGCCGCAGGCTGTTGCGAGTCATTGCCACCACTATGGTTGCACGCTCCGGTCGCGCCTGCCTCTTCTCCAGCCGTGGCCGCTGCAAATCCCACCGAGCGCCGCCGCCCGCATTGGGCGCACCGCGAGCGCACCCCCTTGCCCTTGCCAATACGCCCCGGGCTACTATTGCTGCTGTCCACCAAAATGGAGGCCGACGGCGGCGGCGACGATATCGAGCTCGAAGACGGCGGTGTCGTTGTCTGCTGGTGCTGGCGTGCAATTTCTGTCACTTCTGTCCCTCCCATGATGGCGTCCCTGTCCCGGGCCCTTGTCGTCCGCGTCGAAACCGCCACGGCGGCACCAACTGTTGCTGCTGCTGCTGAGCCTGTCATCCTGCAATTCGTCCTATTCGTACTATCCAGTCGGTGACCATCGATTCCGCCGAGACTCTGGAGCAGCGCGGTCGCACCACATCGGGGTGGCAGTCCTCTCGTGGGTGTGTCCAGTCTTGTTCTTTGTTCTCGCCCGGGTGTGTCTGGCCAATCCAATCGTTCGTGTTGGGGTTCCGTTTGGTCGTCTGCCTGGAACCAAAAGGGGACCAGGTCGATCTTCGAAGGGGCACAGGGCCTACTCGAGATAATAACCAACAGCAGCAGCACCGGCAACAACACCTCGCAACAGACACAAGCAGCAGCAGCAGGCTCGGCGCTGATGACCTGCTTTGTGCATCACGCTAGCCAAGGTGTCGGAAATGGCGACTGGCGCCAATATAAGATCTGTCTCCAGTTCTTGTTTAGGCAGAATGAGGGCTGCCCGAGTCTGCGCTGCCTCGACAGCAGCTCTCCAGGGCCCAGACGCCGACAAAACTGCGCGCTCGCTAGCTACGCGGACCCGGCGCATCGCTCTCCGTGGCCCGCCAGCCCGCCAGGCCCACCCGCGATATCTCCACTGGCCGCGGCAACAAGTGAGCAAACCTGGGAGCTTCCAATGCGGGCGGATTGGGCCTCGTCTGGACGCAAATCGCCATGCGCTCGCGGGTGGGGAGGCGGTCCACAAGGATGGAGACGGCCAGCCGGCGGAACTTCGGGTGCTGGGGTGTCTGTTTTTCTGGGAAGGGGCGAAGTTCCAGAAGGGCAAACCAGCAGCGAGCAAACACCGGCCGTACGTGGGTACTCGCAGATGACAGGCGACTGGCCAGCAGGAAGACGTTTCCTGCGGCGCCGCCAACCCGTCGTTCCACGTTCCATCGCGAGCCAGCCAACGCCAAACGGGGAACCCCTCCATGCGCTTGACGGATGCACGAGGGACGGTCGACGGCATTTTCGGTACTGAGGGCGACTCCTCACTACGGCGGGTCGGGAAGTGGACACGATGGGACTGGCGCGCACCACTCACAGGCGGCGATAGCGGCTTAGGGGGTTAGCTCCTGGGCGATGGTCTGTCCCTCCCCCGGCGCTGCTGGCGTGCATGGTAACCTGGCTCTGGATGCGGCATCCGAGAGCCTGCGAGGGCATGCACGACAGCGCGAGCAGCCGCAATTGGCCCCCTCGGCCTGCGCAAGGGCTGTCGTCGGAACCTCGACTCCGCATCGCCTGAAAAGAGTGGCGCCGGCGAACCGCCTCACGGCCCGCCGTTCCCCCACTGGCGCCCCCCCTGCCACCCCTTCGGACGGGTCCCCGATCGTTCCACCCGCTGTCATTGGACGAACACCCACCATCCCCCCACAATCTCACCGTCCCGGCACCCTGGCCTGAGTGGCGCTCGCACGGCTGGCGCTCACCGCGCCGTTGCTGTGTGCCGAACTTCTGCCGACTGCGGAGGATCGCGCAGCGCCAGAGATTGGACACCGACGTTTCCGAAACGGCAGGCACGATCCCTCTTCGCCAGTCCCCACATCAAATCCGTCCGTCCAGGCCGTCCCCCCCCGCCAAGCCGCCCCTCCACATTTTGTTCCTCCCCCCATCATCGCAACATTTTTTGACTCGTCGACGCAACCACTCCGTGCCATCGGCCTATCGGCGAGCAGCCACCACCGGCCCCCGATCGTGCTTCTTCACGTCACTCGTCGAGCCTGGTATTTATCAACGGCTGCTAGATCGTTTTCAGCCTCTTTAAATTGAGCTCGTCTCACATCTGGTAGGTCCTTCCCAGGGTCCTGCGTCCATCTGGGTCCTTGGGGCATTTCCAGATAGAGAGTCATGTCCCCTGATTCTCTGCTCGGTTCGGCCACCGCGGTGTACTACAAAATGGCGCCAGCTCCCGAACCATAGTTGGCGGCTTGGGGAGACAACGGCGGCGGACGTCACTCCCTACCCCTTCCCACGGTCACGTCTTTGGCACTGCTGGTGATGCAAGTTCGACAAGGTCGTTGGCGAGATGCAGATGGCATGCCAGATGCGATGATAAGCCTAGCTGACCTAGCCACTAGCGCAGTAGCCGGGCTTCTATCCACAGTACTACCTAGAGGTAGATTAGCATTGTCTCGCTTCAAGTTCCAGGTTACTGCTTCCTGTCCCCACCCCCTTCTTCCTAGGTTCGCTAGGGACGACGAGCGTGGCCCATCCGTTTCCCCGTGGCCCGCCGGTCGGGCATTTATTTTTCTTTTCATAGCCCATCTCGTCATGCCGTATCCCACCAAGCACGCGGCGGTGGAGCTTTCCGCGTCGCCTCCCAGATTACAGATTGAGGCCACGAGGGTCTGCAAGCCCCTGCCCCGGAAGAAGCATGGCTTATTCAGATACCGAGCCCGTCATCAACATCGATCGACTTTTGCCTGTTCACGCAAACAGCACCAACAGCGCCGCATTTCCCGTCTACATACAGCCACCAAGAACTCGCCTACCGGCCGAAGCTCGCTTGGTAGCGCCCAAACGGAGCAGCGACACTTTGGCCTTGGGGGGGCCCGCGTTTGATGCGCCGTAGCATCCCGGCAGCCTGCCGAACCATGGGCTGCCATCTCGTTGTTTACCTGCCTCAACTCCCACAAACGAGGCGCACCACAGTATAGCCTGCTACCACGCTACGCCACATCCCGCGACCAGACACAGCTCGTGACCCCGCGGTGCAACGTGCTCCACGAAACGCTACCTCCCCCCGTCCCAGTGTCCGTCCCGGGATCCCCCCTGACAAGCCTTGTTCCGCCGAGGCTCACTTAATCACCGCCTTTTTGTCCCGGGGGCGCGTCCCACAAGGGGATTTAAAGCCACGACGGCGTGTGCGTCTTCCTTTCCAGATGGGAGAACTTCGGGAATTAGCACTCCACCATGCTCACGGCGACGGATTAATGCTCCGGCTTAGCCCTACCTCGTTGAATTAAATCAGCTCACCTCTACATTTCTCTCCCAACTCCCTTTGGGAATTTAATCTTGATCTCACAGAGAGAGAGCGAAAGATGGCCCAAGGTACTTCGCCTATCTGGGACACTAGTACACCGCTCCGTTGGCAAGTCACGGTGCACCCGACCTTGGTCAAATTGGAACATGAATCTTTGCATCATCGATGCCCGCCCGCAGTGTTGGACGCCGAACCGTCTGCCCGGACGTGGAGTCCCATGCGCTCCGACTAATAACCCTCTTGCTGGCACGCCGCTGACAATCACACCCTTCTTTTTCTATGAATGGCCCGTGTCACGGTCCAGCGAAACGTGGCCGCCGCTGTGACATGGACGACGCCGTTACCGTACCACCGTGAGGCCTGAGCTGAGCAGCCGCGTGAACGCAACCCTTACGCTCCGTGGGTGCACTGCTAGCTACTACGTAGGTACCTTACTGGCATCCAAAGAGTGGGAAAGGATTTCCACCTTCAGTTTCTCGCTGCTACCTGCCTACCTGCCTACGGAGTACTAGCACATCTACCTAGGTAGTTTACCTGCCCCATGCCACGTTCACGGAGTAACTACCTTGGTATAGACAGCAAGTATGACGCTACGATACAGGAGGCATCTAACCCGGGCGTTGGGAGATGAATTGCAACATTGGTAAGTCAGCAGGTGATAATTGGTAGGTCACGATGCATCGACAATGATACCTTGACAGCGAAGGGGAGAAAACCAGACCAAAGCAAAAGTATTGGGGGAGACGAAGATTTGCCGTTCCCACGTCCCGAATGTCAGGTCAAGCACGCCCGCACAGTTCCCTCCTACCTTGTTTTCCCTTTGTACCTCCAGTCCTCAGGCTACCTGCTCTCGCTCGATGCAGGACCGGCACCGGTACTACCACCGGTAGGAGGGATGGTCATTGAGTGATCACGATCAACAGCACGTGCGCGCAGTCCTCCCCGGCCGTCCTTGCCAAGCCGATCCAGGGACTTGGGAATGTCGGTACCGGTGCTAGGGCTTTGATGGGAGCAGGCCGCACGCGTGCGTAGGACTTTGACTTCGGGAAGGGGGGATGCCGAAGGGAGGAGGGGGTTTTATAGGTGGAAGATTTTGAGGGGGAGATTTGATTCCGTGTTTTTTTCTAAAAGGCAACATTTGCAGTTTTAGTAAATGTGATGTGTTGCGCTTGGGTCTCTTACCAGAGATGAGGGAATCTGGGGAGGAGATGAACGGGTGACGACGAGATGAGATGCAGTGCAAGACTTGGAATGAGATGTTGGTTTCCCAAGGGAGGTGATGCTGGTGATTCAGAGAGATGATCATGTGCCATAATCCGTGACAAGGTCTTACAGTCAGAGCCGAGGCATGGGACTCTAGCGGAGCGGCTGCTCGCTTTGGTAAGGCACATCTCCATTCAGTGCGTCGGGTGAACTTGCGCATCTAGCGCCGCGCGATTTCAGCGGAGTATGCCAGTGATGGTGTACCATTCTTTACCTCATTCCTGAGGTACGGTGGGTAAGCATCAGTCGGGGCAGTGCATGAACAGGTCACACCTCGCCGTTGGGACTGGCCCAAAAATAGACAGCTACATCCGCCGCCGCTCCCCCGACCCTGATTGCCCAAGTCAATACCACACTCGGTGGATGTAATACCGTCATCGAGCAAATTGAAGAAAACATCCAAAAGTACCGACGGAACCAAATCTTTTCGGGAGCAGGATGGGCCATGTTTGGGCAGGCAGACACAAACAAGTTGCGGACGAGTCTACAGTACTGTGAGCTGACCGGAAGTGTGGGGTGACGTGATTATCCATCTGCACGAGATATCTCCCCTCTTACGTAGCCATCTGAATCGGGGAGGTTTTGAAGTGAGGGGCTTCCAAAGACGGACGGCAGAGGTGGGGAGAGGAGGGGAGGCGGCTTATGCTGAGGCTGACTGGTGTGGTGCCATCGTCGGGTTGTTTTCCCTTGATGCCGATTCCTCCTCGCTTGGGAGCTGAGGCTCTGTGCTGGCGGCAGCATCTGCTATTGGTTCCGGTTGGTGTGGGTGGAAGGATTGCCTTGGAGTTGATGATCCATCGGAATGGCCCAAGTCTTCTTGCATGCCTAGAGGCCTTGTGAATCGAGATCAAGGGTGGCAGGAGATCACATAACTGCCAGAGGTTCAGAAAATAAATCCGACAAGTGTCAATTACAACACTACAAAAAGGCAATATCAGCCGTGATAACTACACCGGAGAGTACTGAAAAGATGTGAGCGGCGGCCGTGCAGCCACGGCTTCGTATGCCACCAAAAAGACGTCCTCTCGTGAAAATATCGGCATCGAATTCCACCTGACAGCCGGTTAAAGAGTCCCAGACGTTGCAGGGCCTCAGATCCCGCCAAACTGTGCATACCGCCCAGTCTCGAAGCCGTTCGGGAAAGGCCCAAGGCCAGTAGAAGGCTGCCATCGAAAGTCTCAGGCCGCGGGATACTGTGTGAACCACGCAGTGTCGTAGCCCCGCATGAGAAGCTTCAGGCCCTTGACACGGCGTTCATCCCAGAAAACGAAGCCCCACCACTTCCACACCTCAATGTCTATGCGCCCCCGCTGTTGAGGACGCACGCTATGGGCTATGGACTTCTCCTGAAACCGCATATGGCCAACACTGAATTGCATGTGAAACCACCATTTGCGAAGGAGGGAAATATCAGGTTCAAGGTCACCGGGTGCCGACACGTCTAGTGCGTCAGCCCATCCAAAAGGCGGACGGGTGGGTGTAGTTTCGAACGTAGAGATGCGGGACAAGAACCGAGGTTGGCGCTGGGATTCCATACGCCCTGCCTCAGAAAGCCCATATCTGACGGTACCAGGGCAGAATAAGTTGTAGCTGTCATCATAAGTCGACCACTGCCACGGCCACCCGTTTTTCTCCCTGATCTTCAGCCTCTCTGCAACATGGTTGGTGCCGATGCTCATTGGGAGCTTTCTCACCACGGCTGAGAAGACACGAGGTGCGGTGGCTGGCGAGGTGAGGATTATCGCCGACAGATCCTCGATCCCGACGCGGCTCAAGGTATGGTGTTTCTGGAATTTGCCGGCTACAAACTTCGCAATGGCGCGGGCTCCTCCACTGCGGATGTTTAGCATGAGGTGCCTGCATGCGGCGATGATGAAATCGTGTGCCTGTGACATCTGCTCCAACTCCCAGGGCTGAAAGGGGCTGCAGCCTAAAGCGCAGAGGGCCGTGTCAAGCTGGACCTGGTTGAGTTCTGATTTAACCTCGTTTCCGATCGAGCTGTAACGCTCCCAATACTGCTTCGTTCTCGGTATGAAAAGTTCGAGCTGACGCTCACGACGGATGAACGCTTGTGCAAGGCGGCGTCGCTCCGAGAGGGTGAAGGGTTCGATGCAGGACTGGTAGGCGTCAATGTCATCGGCCGAGGGGGGTGCCGGTAGGATGTTTGTGCAATGGGCCTCGACTCGGGCAGCAATGCCATCGTTGAGAAACCTTGACTGCTCGTAAATGTTGACGATATGCTGGGTGGCCTCATTCAGACGGAGAACCGAGACAACCATGTTCGGCGTATCAATGCCTCTGGTCAAGACGGAATAGTCGACCGGGCCGCTGGCGGCCAGGGTCAAGTCTTTCCGGTACGATTCGTTCAACTTGGCCAGGCGCGCCGTGTCTTCCTTGAAAGTAGCAATAAAATTCTCCCTTTCGAGGTTGGACACGTTGTACAAACTCTGAGAGGTCAAATCTCGCGCCTGGATGGCGGCAATCGCATCGCGCAGAACGAGTCCGAGGTCCGAAACGGCGGGGGCAATCAGGATCATGGTCTTTGCCGACGCAAACGTCTGGAACAGGGTCGGCGAGGCTTGAATTGTGGAAGCCAGGTCCTTGCGGCCGTTGCCGATGTGTACTTCCTTGAGGATCATGATCTGGATCTCTGTCGGGATATTCTCGAGGTAGTTCAGGCCAGTCTTGGCTATCGGGGCTGGCTGCTGTCGCTTGGTGCGACGGCGCTTCGGGGTTGGGCTATCGGTCATTGTTGCGATGGTCGCTGATCGGGCAAGAGGCGATGCTTGATGGACGAGCGCGCGGGGAGAGGAGGCGGGTGCGGCAACTGCGACGACCAGAATTAGGAATTGTCTCGAGAGTCGTGGGGCCGAAGACAATCGGGGGCTTACCAGGGGGGCGCTGCTCGAATATATCTGTAACCTCAAATACACCTGCGCTCGCAAAACCTATACCGTGATGGTGCCGTAGGAAAGGAGAGTCGTGAAAATAGGTATGTGAATTGTTTGGTCGCACAAGAGAGAGCCGAGATTCGCGGTGGGAGTGGTACGCAGGAAGGAAAGGAGGACTGCAAAGGAAAACCTTTGCAAAGGAGAGATGTTAGCAAGGAAGGTGCACCTCGCTTGAGGGAAAGAACCTGGGTGGAATCTTGACGTTGAAGTGCGATGCAGGTGGACGTGGTGCTGAATTAGCAGCGAGAGGAAGGATTGTTATGGAGCAGAATTTTCTGTCCAGAAAACCGGGCCAAGGTGTGAATTGCTGCTCAAAGTAGGGCGCGGCGAAGTGAAGGAAGCCGGGGCTGTCTGAGGCAGGTGTTGATGGAGACAGGGGATGAAAGCCCTGGTGGGGTTGCGCCTGTTCTGCGCGACAAAACAAAGACCTTGTTTTCCTTGACAAAGGACGAGCTGTTGGCTTTCCCATGTCTCACGATATCATTGGCAGTCACCACAAAGGCGCATTGAGACCATAGGCTTCTTGGGAGCCATGGTTGTCGATGAGGGAGCTTGATGGTGAGGATGTGGTTGTTGGGCTGGAGACTCGGAGCGATGATAAGTTTGATCGAGGAGCACTATTATCTGCGACGAGGGCCTTTTTATCTCTGGCCATTTGCCAGATCGATTAAGTTCTTTTGACTCGGCCAGCGGAGTCATCCTCGGAAATGCATTGTCGCCGTATGACTGGGTTTGCCGAATTTGTGGCTTGTTGAAGGTTAGAGTTTTTGTTTGCCGGTGATGGGGCGTGTCATCGATTTCTGTGGTGTTTTTTTAAGTTTGCCAGTGGCACACGAAGCCGTGGTTGCACGGCCGACACGCACATCTGTTTCCAGCACTCATGCTACAGAGATATATTCATACATACAGGGATGCCCGTGACCAACTTTGTCTAGGTATTGACCCTAGATTCCCATCCCCAACATTCTCGCCCGGGTCTGATGTTTCACTACACACAACCAACCCATCGGGGACTCATGCGAGTACCGGGTGCCCTCGGAATTACCTTCCCCTGTATCAAGTTCGTCGACCAGTAACCCATTATAATTATCCAACAACCATTGTAATTTACCCTTCAATGCCAGCTCCGTTATTCGGCATCCTTCACCGTCAAATGGGCATCAGGCCCTTAGCACCCTTGTCTCCAGCTCAAACATGATGACTGGGCGACAACTCCAACACAACCGGCGACATTCTCTACTCCATCTCTTCCGCCGGCCACAAATTGATGTTGGCAAGCCAACCGGTGTCGTAGTCGCCCAGCAGCAGCTTCAGGCTCTCGACGCGGTTCTTGTCCCAGAAGACAAATCCAAACCATTTCCACCTTTCCATAAGCTGACTGGCTTGAATGGCCACAGCCATCGTCTCGTCAGCTGCTCCATTCTGGGTCATGACATTTAGCGTATCGCTGCCGAGACCGAGGGCCGGGTAAAGGTAATGTCCCCAGCCCTGCCATTGATAACCGTCGACGGCATCCGCCCAACCGTAGTGGTAGGACGAAACTAGTATCTTATCTTTGCGGAGGTTGGGCATCCACCGCTCGGATTGCTGATGGCAGGACTGGGCAAATGCGACGCTTTTCCGGGAGCTTTCCAGAAGCATCGTCGCGTGCTTATCGTGTTTCGGACGTCTACCAAACAGTTCGATGGTGAAATCGTGGATCTGAGCGATTTCTTCAAGCTCGGCGCTGTGATATATGGTGTGAAAATTCCGCTCATCGAGCTCGGGATAGATGTACTGGTGGAAACCGTCGCCCCAGATACGACCGGACTCACGTTCGAGGCGCGAGAGGTCCTTGTCAAAGCGGCTGAGAGTATCTACCCCCATAATGACTTGCCGACCGCGGCGGATCAGCGCTCGCGCAAGTCGTCTGCGTTCGGATACTGTCAGAGGCTCGGCTGCACATCGATACGCGTAAAGCCAATCGGCTGGCGGATTGGACTCGTCCTCGCATGCCATGCGTTCCCTGAAGTATGTCAATCGCGAGTTTTCGTATATATCAATGATCGTCTGAGCGGCGTCGTTCCTTTCCACCAGCGATATGGCCATTTCTTGCGTGATTTGCTTCATCAAGAGGTGACTGGTTGTAAAATGAGAGGGACCTCGGTCCCTCTCCTGGCGGTAGAAGGTATTGAGACGACCGATCAGGACAAGGTCGCTGTAGATGCGAGCAAGAAGCTGAGGAACGTTGGTGGTTTGACGTCGGAGAGTGCGGTACTCCAACTCCTTCGCGCGATACAAGGCAACGGCGTCTCGCGTCACCGGCTCCAGCTCCAAGAGAACCGGAGCGAGCAAAATGCTCTTTTTGAAGGTGTTGAAGGTGTGATACAGAATCGGTGATGACTTGATGAATGCCGCCAGGCACCTGCGCCCGTGCAGAACATTGGTTTGCTCGAGAATCATGATGTGAATTTCGGTGGGGAGAGATTCCAATCTGCTCAGCAAAGTGGAGTCGCTATCGCGGAGGCCCTTCGTCTGGCGGTAATGCTCGTGCGGATAGACTTGGTAGCGGGTTGGTTCCATTTTTGCGGTTGGCGATTGATGGTTGAGCTGGAGGTAGAGAAGGGGCGGCGTAATTGAACGGAATAAATCGCAAACTCGTCAGGAATCGCAAGCTCGTGTGGAATCGTAAACTCAAGCGGAATCGCAAAACAAGCGAGGATGATCGCAGAGCAAGCGGGGATGGTTGCAAGGCGAGAGAGAGCCTGAGAGAGAGAAATTGGAAAGAAGGAAGCTAAGGCAAGACGGAGAATCGCAATGCGGGCGAGAAGACTCGCCGAGCGAATGAGAAGAGTTTTGCGAAGCAGGCGAGAATAACTGCAGAGCGAGAACAAATTTAGGAGGAGAAGAGGAGAGCTGAAAAGGAAAAGAAGGTCGATTGGCGACACATCTAGGATGGGTTGGGGGAGAAAGGTGAGAAGGGAAGGTTGAAGTTTGGGTGGGGCAGAGGATAACTCCGATCGACGACTCTGCTCGGCGTCTACAGGGGAACCTTGAAGCAGGTGAAAGTCATTGTGTCTGCAACATGTCACGCCGTGGGACCTACAAATGAGGTCATCGCCTACCCGTGTGGGTTCATTTGTAGCCTGCGACTGCAGGGAAAGCAAAACCGGCCATTGACGCTCCGTAATGACCAAATGCCTGCCTACCACCCCTCACCTGGACTATTCTTTCCGTGATAATGATTGTATATAAGCCCGAGATTGTTTCCTCATCGCCCTTTATCGATAGCATCGTGCTGAGGCATCGTGCTGAGCAGCGACGGCATGAAGTGGTATTTGTCCATCACCCGCCGCTGCGGTTGAGCACCGTGACGGACATCCACCACTGCATATGGGTAACAAATCCCAGCTCCAACGACTGGAATACAATAATATTGTATCCCTGCTCGCAAGCTGCAAAAAAGGGCCATGGCCGGCCTAACAAACTCCTCGGGTTAGAATTCCCTTGTTTCAGCAAGACAAAGAACTTGAAGGGCTTGAGGTCACGGTGTTGATAACATCTGGATTCGGACATTCACATATCATTTTTAATTGTACCAGGTATCCTGTTTGTTTGCGACGCCGGCGCTTGTGGCGTTTGTGTGAACTTTGCTTTTGGCCGCAAGGCCATCACGAAAAACAAACCAAAGGATCTCCAAACGGCCGTATGGAAGAGCAGCCAAGTTGAAGTTGAAAATGGTGTAACGATACATATGGCAGCCGACAAGCAGACAGATCGCGCTTTTCAATATCTTGAAGTCTCAAGCAGAGAAATGTAATAGAGTCTTGTTGCCTTTCTGAGTCTCAGCCTAGGGACTGGCGGCTATGAACATGTCCTTGACGCTGAAGATGCAGTGCCGAGACAGCAGAGAGGGTGCAGGCAATTGAACCGCCTTGAAATCTCTCTATGGTTTCCTATATTCCATTCTCCCGTGATCATGCTGGTAGAAATTTTCTACCTAAGCACAGCAATCATGTTTGGTGTTGGCAGACATTTTAGACTTTTTGTGGCATAACGAAGCCGTGGCTGCGCGGCCGCCACTCACATCTTTTCAGTACAAACCTGAAGAGGTCCTATCCCTCCTCACATCCAGGTCCAGGAAGAGAGCTGAAGTCCTTTCCTCTTCCCCATCATGTTGTAGCCGGAGGACCGAGTTCCCGTGTTTGTGACGGAAATAGAGATTCCGCTCTACCCAATCAGTCCCGCCTAATTCCCGGCCTAGGCCCGGTATCATCTTTAGACACTGTAGTGACATGTGTAAAGAGACCCAAAACAACCAACTCAAGCGGAGACTCGCGAGCGAGTAAGGTATACTTGCGATGTGGATTCCAATTTTAGAGTAGAAGTCCAGGTTCATATCATCGACATCCAGATTTGCTTGCTTATATCCTGAAGTATTCCAAATTCTTCAAATCACAACTTGACACCCTCCTTCCTCCTCCTCTCCCTCTCCCGATCCCTCAACAGCCGCCTCAGAATCTTCCCCGTGGGGCTCTTCGGGACCTCGTCAAGAAATTCCACACCACCCTTAATCCACTTGTAACTCGGCTTCGCGTCCGCGACGTGCTTGAACACCGCCTCCCTCACCTCCTCCTCTGACCTGTCCTTCCAGTCCAGAGACCGCACCACAAACGCCTTGGGCACCTCTCCTGCCCTCTCATCCGGCGTTTGAATCACCGCGCAGTCTGCCACCGCAGGATGCGTCAGAATATGCGCCTCTAGCTCCGCGGGCGCAACTTGATGCCCCTTCACCTTGATCAGCTCCTTGATCCTATCCACAACCACCAAGTGCTCGTTCCCTTCCGGTGACAACGTAATGAGCACCTCATCGCCCGTCCTCAACCAACGGCCATCTTCGTCCCACACGAATGTTTCCGAGGTCGCGGCCTCGTTGTTGAGGTAACCCAGCACAATGGAAGGCGATTGAACGAGCAGCTCCCCAGGTGTATCCAATGCGGTGATCTCTTTTCCATCGAAGCCCATCAGCTTGGCGCGGAAGCCAGGCAGGAGGGAGCCGCTGGAGCGATGCACAATGTCGTGCTCGGAGGAGCAGCAGACGACGACGGCGGACTCGGTCATGCCGTAGCCTTGGGCAACCTTCCATTTGGGATAGTGGGCGAGGAGGTGGGAGATGGTTTCTTGGCCGAGAGGGGCGGCACCGGAGAAAACGAAGCGGACGGAGGAAAGATCGTATTTTTGGCAGATATCGTGGGATTGGAGCATGCGGACGATGATTGGGGGCACCTGCGAGTGTGTCAGCAGTTTCGTCCGACTCGACTGTGATGAGCCAAGGCGCGAACTTACAATGAGGAGCTGCTCGATGCGGAAGCGCTGGATGGCTGCGAGGTAGGGCTCGAATTCGAACTTGGGAAGGACAATGATCTCGTCGCCGCGCCAGGTTGCGGTGTGCGAGATGACGACGAGACTGTAGATGTGGCTCATGGGGAGAAGACCGAGCTCGACCTGGGTCTCGACGCCGAACTTCTTGCGTCCGAACGACTCGTAGGTGGCGTGCTGCAGGATGTTGGCGATGATGTTCCGATGGGATATCATCACCGCCTTGGGCAGCCCCGAAGTGCCGCTCGAGTAGCACAGGAACGCCGGCTGGCGCTCCCCCTGTCCTTTCACCCACTTCAGAGGCGGCAACTCGGGGAGCTTCTCTCCCTCGGAAATGAGATCCTCGACGCTCAAGAACGGCACCGCCTTCTTGTCATCTGACAGGGGAAGTATAAACACCTTGTCCTTTGGAATCCCCACCTCCGCCGCGGCCTTCAGTGCGGTATCCAAAAGCGGGATGCATGTGAACAGCACCTTCACCCCGGACGACCGCAGTTGATGCGCTAGCTCCGGCGCAGAGTATGACGCGTTGGCCAGACTTGCGACACCGGAGACACGGTGCACGGCATACGCGGCGGGGATGTAATCGATGGTGTTGAGCGAAAAGACGCCGACGACCTTATCCCAGGGCGTTCCCTCGCTCGGGGTCCATCCCATGCGCTTCGCGATGGCTTTCGCCAAACTGTCGGTGCGCTGGAAGAACTGCTTGTGCGTGAAGGTGCGCCCGGTCAGGCCGCAAGTGAAGGGGTTCTTGCTCTTGGAAAATGGGCGGCGGCCATACTTCTCATTGCGCATGAACTCGTAGATGGGGATGGAATCTGGAGGGTCTGCAATCTGGCGGTTAGCATGTGATTGGGAGCGACTGCAGTCGTCTGCAGCGATCGCGAGACGCGTCTTACCAACTGGGAGCTGCGGCACCCACGAGGGAGGGTAGAATACCATGGCTGCTGGATTGGCGAATCTGCGATAGGGGTTGCAAAGACAGTGTCCGACGTCGCTGCTTCTCTGTCAACAAAGGAACAAAAGAGAACAAAGGAAGAGGGAGGAGATGACGTTGCTGGTGCCTGCCAATCTCCAGCCCCGCTGGTTTCGATGCACGCCAATGCCTCGGCGGCGATGGCGACAGGCAGTTACCCCGCATGAGATCGTCAAGGCAAATCCGAAAAGGGTCAGCCGTTGCGGGTCTCGCCCCTGAAACGGTGATGCCCAGGCTTGTGGGGTGCAGCTTCCCCAAACTCCCAACGCGGGGAGGGGGAGTCGAATCCACTCGGTATCCATGGTCGGGCATATAGGGCAGGGGTCCTCGGCCGGACGACGGGAGACGATATCGATGGGAGAGTCAGAATTGTTGATATACTGGAATTTGTTAGGTATCGTTTTCTGAGTCAGTCTTCGTCTCGAATAACCAATCTTTACAATGGCTTCCCGGCCCGAGACCATGTTCGCCTGGCGAAAGCACAGAGGCAATCCTGAGCCTGTGTGGGAAGAAGTTCCCGTCCCCAAACCAGGACCCACTGGAGTCTTGGTGAAGATTCTGGCATCCGGAGGTTCGTCCACCGGCTGCGTAACCCGGTAAATGCAGTCCTAACGTCAAAGTCACCCAGTCTGCCGAAGCGACCACAATCTCCTCAACAATGAGAAGCAAGCAAAGTGGTTTACCGATAAATGGACCCTCGGCCACGAAGGCTGCGGACGAATTGTCGAGTTTGGCCCTGAGGTAAAGGACACGACGCTCAAAGTTGTATGTACCGGCTTCTTTTTTTCTCTTCTCCTTTGGGATGTCCCATTGCTGACATGTTCATTTAACAGGGAGACATTGTCGCCCTCTATGGCGTTCCCGGCTGCGGCGCCGCAGATTGCCCCGAGTGCTCGCGCGACCTCGCCCAGATTTGCGAACGAGGCCACCACTCTGGCATCGGTCAGGACGGATACTTTGCACCATATGCGACTATCGACATCAGAGGTGTGGTTCCTGTCCCCGAGGGAGTCACCCCAGCCGAGGCCGCGGTTGCGACGGACGCCGTGAACACGGCCTACCACGCCATCCACAAGCGAGGCGAGATCAAGGCGCACGAGACTGTCTTTCTGTTTGGACTGGGTGGACTAGGGTTCAACGCCCTGCAAATCATCCGCAACATCGGAGCGAGGGTGATTGTTAGCGACATCAGGCAGCAGAGACTCGATGAAGCCATCAAGTTGGGCATACCCGAGGAAGATATTGTCAAGGTTGGAAAATCACCGGTGGATTTTGTGGCCGAAAAGGGACTGCATATAGATTGTGTGGCAGATTTTGTGGGGACGCGTCAAACATTTGAGGATGCCCAGGAAATCGGTATGTATTCATCTCCTCCAGTTGAGCTTACCTATACTGATAATAAGCAGTCCGTCGCGGAGGCAGGATTTTAGCAGTGGGGTCCATTGAAAGCCCCAATCCCATCCACATGCATACAGGCACCCGCAAGAGGTTGAGCATCATCTTCACGTATGGAGGCCAGGTTTCGGATCTGAAGGAGGTTTTGGATCTTATCTCCAAGGGTGTCATTCGGCCTCAGGTCAAGCCGGGGAAACTTGAGGACTTTCCCAAGGTGCTGCAGCAACTAAGGAATGGCGAGGTAGAGAGCCGAGTGGCTCTTGTTCAAGAAGGCTGAGATATCTAGTGCTGGAATCTGAAGAAGAGCCAGCCATCTAGCTAGCTGCCTGTTCAACTTGGATAGCCAAAGCCGCGAGGTTTTCATGGTTCGCTCTTCAAGGCTTCAGACCCTCCTGTACCGTCTCAAGTGACTGAGTATATCCCCAGCTCGTCGCACATGACACTCATGGCGCGCTGGTGTTTGTCCGGTCTCGACGAGGAGAACGCCCTTTAGGTCGGAGGATCGCCCGTTTGAGGGACTGCTTCACTTGAGCGACACGAGCGCGAGATGGTGCTGGATATTCTGAATGGTCCTCAGATGCCTATCACCAAAGCTCAGTGCCGCTTTGTAGCTTGCTTATTAGTTATCGCACCTCAAAAGTTCACGTTGTGCTGGATGGGGGTGACCCCCATATCAGAAAGAGCTTGAGATGTAGCGAACCGAAGGCTCCGAGATCGTCAATGGTGACCTTGTGGCTGATTTGGAGCTCGACATGATAATACTGTCTTCGTCGGATACTTCGTCATCTTCGTCATCCTCTCCCTCAAGCCTCGCGTTCCTCCTCCTCCTCTTCATCACCTTCGTCGTTCGCTTCCTCCTCCTCGTCCGCTTCTTTCTCATCTACTACCACTTCTTCTCCGTCTTATCCGTCGTCGAAGTCTATCTCGAGTTCCTTCTCATCATCGTTCTCGTCATCAATACCGTAGACCCCAACATCGCCTGCTCACTGGGTGGACCGCAGACAGTGAAAGGCTTGACTGGCATTCTGCATGCTGCAGCTGTTAGGAGAAATGAGAGTTTGATCAATTGAAGCCTTTACGATGAAAGCAAACAAATGGAGAGAAGCGCCTTTAGCTTTTGATCTTATTTGTTATTCATGACCGCCTTGCGGCCAAAAGAAACAGGTCACACAAACGACACAAACACCGGGGTTGCAAACATGAACAAAAGGGGTATATAAGGAACTGAAAAAGACAAGATGTGAAAGGTCAACGTCGAACTTGCTCTCGTCACCAGGTGGCTTTTTACATGTGGTTGCTGTTGGCATGACGACAAAGGTATTGCTGTGCTCGGATATCAGATTTGGTGTTTATAAGAATGGCGACTCGGATATATACGGGCCTTGAAGGGCTTCAGCTTTGGTGGTTGACGAGGAAAACTTGACCCGACAAAGGCGGCGCGCAATTGAAGGCACTGGCCGACGCCGTAGGTCCCCGGCTCCACATGACCCGGGGATGATTGGGATGAAAGACAACAATGCAATGCACAATAGCATTCGAGTGAAGTGTCAGTAAACAATAGGACACACGCTGAGCCCCCCGCCCTCACCGAGGAAATCGAAGCGCTACCACGCCGTCTTCCAAATCTTCACCGTGCTTTTCCTGCTCACCACCCACGCACCACCCAGCGCAATCTTCCAACCTTGACGATAAAGTTCTTCCTCAAGCACCACCGAAAGCGCAACACCCAAAGCTGTTCATTTCCGCTTAATTCAACCACAACTTTCATTTCCGCCCAAGATGCCCACTTTCGATGAAACTGCTCTTCGCGCGGTTGCTCGCGCCTTGAGATTGCGCGGCATGCCGGTCGACCGCGCCCTGGGCGTCGTTATTGAGGGTAAGTACCTGCCTAAACACTCGAGCAGCCTCAAGCTGATACGGTGAACCTCAAAAGTGTATGAGGCCGATGAAAACGATCTCTTCCGTCAAGTTGAACTTGAGGCTGTCAACGAGCATGCCAAGCAGAATAACGATGCCCCTTCCAAGTGTGTCGACAAGAAGATGGACGTCAAGCACAAGGCGGCGTACAAGAAGCCGACTGTCGAATCCGATACCGAAGACAATTGGCTCGCCGATGATGAGGGCGATGAAAACAAGAATTCTAGCCGCATTCCCCAGAGTTCCGAGGCTCGAAAGATGAACAAAGTCAAGCTGTAGCGCAAGTCGCGCCATCTGACCACGACGCCTGACAGCCCTATCAAGAGTAAGCACATATTCCTGCAAGTTGACTGTGAATTGGCTGTTTGTTGACTCTCGCATCAAGTTCGAGCGCAGAGGAAGCCGAAGACCGGTTCGACGTCAGAGGACAAGGCCTTTCTGTAGGCTAGCGGGAACCTGAAGGTCTATGAAAAGCGTCGGGATTGGACCATACATGGCGCGGTGGAAATGATGCAGGCGATTCATGAGGAGGGAACGGAATTTCGGATGGCACGGACTGACAGGACGTGGTATGGCTTGACGAAGACAGAAGATGGCGACAGTTGCGGTCTGTTGTCAACGGAAAACTGCAATATCTTGTGGTTTGCTTTCATGTTGTCGGTTGATCTTTCACGCTCCTACCCGCCATTATTCACGACCCCTAGAAGCACTGGCAGAGACTTTAGCGAGAGAGGAAACCCGTCAATGCGTTCAATGCAATGATGTTGACGAGGACCGACATATATACAACGGAAACGATCATGTCTTTCTCTCGGCATCAGGTACTTAAGAGAATGTGTTTCTTTTCCTTTGACGGTTATGGTGCAGTAAATCCGCAAGACAGAGGAGCTCCCGCAGGACACCCAGATAAAGGGGGTTTCCAACGGGGGCCCTCTTGGACGCCTTTGCAGGGTTAGTTTAAAGGACGATTAAGGTCTTGGTGTGTTAGGAGCGTGTACAACATGCAAAAGCTTCCAGGTTACGTCCACATATCTACAAGTGCAACAATTTCGCCTTTAATAGCCGGTGTTGAGACTGTGAAGTCTGAAGCGAAGGCCTGGAGTGCTCCTTCCCATGCCTGCCACGTCGGGGGCCGCGCCTTTCTCCCCCAGGTGCAGCGCATTCCAATTTGATATATCCCCGTCCGAAATCTCGTTTCAGCCGGTCACTCATTGATCCTCTTCCAGTCGGTCAAAATCTGCGTTGTTACATTGGGGGTTGTCGCCTATTGTGGTCTTAAGCAACATCTCCATCTCAACCATCATCAGGTGCTTCTTCCTCCTTCAACAACAACCCACTTCTCCTCTTCCTCCTCTCAAGCACACATCATCCGACAAATCCAACCTGAAGGCATGATCCAATGACGGCTGCAGCGTTCATCCCAGCCGTGTGCATTGCATCCGCAAGAGGTGGGTTACGATGGGGACAATTGAACTTCGGCCAAGAGTTTTGCGCTAAACGACAAATTCACTGGAAACGACTCCGCGTCCAAACTCCAGGACTCTCAATCATCAACCATTTACACTCGCAGCTTTCGTCATTCCAATCCCAACCGCAGCGGTCGTCCCGGCATCAATTGCGAGCACTTGCCCTGTAACCCACCTGGAATGACTACTTACGAGGTAGGCCACACCCTGAAAAAACAAAAGTCAGCTCATCACCTTCGTCACAATCACCCTCTCACCCCGAGACAACAGTACATGGGCAAGATGGTGGAAGCAGCTCCGAATACACTTACACAAGCAGCATCCCAAGCGTTGCCTTCGGTTCCGAGCAGACTCCTCGCCTTCCGCGCAGCCCGTGCCTCTTCGCTCATGCCCTTGGCGTACATCATGGGAGTGTAAAGCATCTGCTCTAGTTAGTTTTGCCCACCCAATCTCAACGAGGATCTAAGCTTACCCCTGGACAGACACAGTTGACGCGGATCCCATCTTTGGCGTGGTGTGCCGCCATCGCCCGCGTCATGTTCACGACAGCTCCCTTGCTCGTCGGATACAGCAAATGGGGCGTGCCGCCTTTGAGACCGGCCACGCTTCCCATGTTGACAATCGCCCCCTTCTGTTCACCCTCGTTTTTTGCCATGGCAGGGACGGCATACTTCGTCATGAGCACCATACTCGACACATTGATCTCCAAGGACTTTGCCCACGCCTCCATGTCCACCTCGACCGCTGTGCCCGGCGCACCTGCAATTCCGACATTGTTGACCAGAATGTCGAGTGTGCCGAATTTCTCAAGCGCCAGATTCACAGCTGCTTCGCAGTCAACTGCCTTGGTGACATCCCCTTTCGCCGCAATCACCGTCCCGCGACCAGGCACAGCGTTGGCCATCTCTGCCGTCCGGGTTGCCCACTCGAGGTTCATGTCGAGCCCAATGACGTTGCAGCCATCGTCTGCAAGCAGAATGGTGATGGCCCGACCGTTTCCGATGCCATCGCCTTCGGAACCGGCGCCGGTGACAATGGCGACGCGGCCCTTGAGGGATCGCGACGGGGGTGTAACTGGAATATCCGACATTGTTGATGCTTGAGAGGAGATGACGTGGACTTTGGACCAGGTTCAGGAGTGCTGCTTTTTGGGATCGGGCATGATGTCTTGGGCGCTGTTTCGGAGCCCAAAGGGAGTTGCTGCCAGCCGGCTCACCGGCATTCAGACGGCTGCCGGCTGTCGGGATGCCGGGTCCCGTCGGGCCAATTCCCCACTCTTTGCATCAGGCCGATGGCCCGTGAGGAAGCGCCGCATTCCGGGCGCCGCGAGCCAGACGCCTTTCAACCGAGCTGCTGGCCGAGTGGATGTCGTTGGAGGCCACGATGGTCGGTCCGGTTAACTTTTCCGCTCATCGCCACTTTTGCCACCCCTTTTTTTCTCGGCACGCCCAGCTGGGAATAGCTTCAGGTGTTACCCCTGCTGGCGGCCCCCACTTTCAGCCGCGCCGTCCACCACCGTACACCACGCCATCAACGACGCCATTCTCAAGCCCGATGCAAAGGTGGCATCACCGATGCCGACCGCGGATGCCGTCCCGATGCTTTGGCGCAGCGGCGATGGCCGTGGGAGGATTCACGTGGGCTGAGGCCAAGCACCAATCCATGTCAACATCGCTCACCTAGGTCACCAAAGTGGACAGAGTGGCGTGACTGCACCACCGCGGGGGGTTGGGGTCTGTTGTGACCCCTCACCGTCGCTCTCCCATTACCCCTCGGGTGAGCGCTGAAGATGATCTTTCCTCCTTTCAACACCAACCAACCAACCAACCATTCCAGTTCCGAACTCGAATTCGTTATCACATTGCCGAGTCGCCGACGCAGCCCGGCTTCACACCGATAAGCCGCAGCACCTCGGTCAATCCAATACCGAAACACCATGTGCGACTTTTCCCAGTACGACGGCGCCAGCGATGAGTGGCTCGCCGTGGCGGCAACCCTTCCCGCCGTGCCGACCGCCATCTCCATCCTAGAGCGTCGCGACGCAACCAATGCCGTCCGCGAAGCCGCCGCCGCCGCCAGCTTCAAGACACTAAAGCCGTGGCTTGCCATCGCCGATCACACCATCCCAACCCGGGACGGTTCCACCGTCGAGGCACGCACCTATCGGCTCGCCGGCCTTGCCGACTCGGAGCCTCTCCCGGTCTACATCCACCTCCACGGCGGCGGCTTCCTCTTCGGTACTCTCGCCTCCGAGGATGCCATCTGCGCGCGTATCGCCATCAACACGCGCGCCATCGTCCTCAACGTCAACTACCGCCACACTCCCGAGCACACGTATCCCACGGCCTGGAACGACCTCGAGGACGCCTTCTCGTGGCTGCACGAGAACATCGCCCTACTTAATGCCGACCCCGCACGCGTCGTTGTCGGCGGCATCAGCGCCGGTGCCAGCCTTGCCGCTTCCCTCGTGCTCGGCCAGCACCTAGGCCGCGTGGCCACGGACCGGCCCAAGATCGCCGGGCAGGTGCTCATGATTCCCACCATGGTGCACATCAAGTGCAACGGCCCGCAGCTGGCAAAGATGAAGGACCTCTCCCTCTCGTCGTGGGAGACGTGCAGGAACGCGCCCATCCTGTCCAGGGAAACATGCGAGTTTTTCACCGGCTTGCTGGCCTCGGAGAAGCCCGATGACTTTGACCTGCGCATCAACCCCGGGAACGCCTCGGCGGAGCAGGTCAAGGGGCTGCCGCCGACGGTGGTGGGCGTCGCGGGGAACGACCCGTTGAGGGACGAAGGGCTGCTGTTTGCCAAGATGCTGGCGGAGAGTGGAGTGCCGACGGATGTCCATCTGTTCAAGGGGGTGCCGCATGGGTTCAGGCGGTTTGGGGAGCAGCTGTCGGAATGCAAGCGGTGGGATCAGGTTGTGGAGAGGGGGATCCTGTGGGCGCTTGCTGGGCCTGAGGCAGGCGCGTTTGAGATCAAGACCGAGTAGTGTGTGCGAGATGAGTTCTGTTATTAGACAGGTGGCGTCGGGATTGTAGTGTTTGTTTGGATGTATTTGGAATGGTGTTTTGGTCATGAGTAAAGATTGAATGAAGTACAGGATCTTGTCGGAATGCAAGATGGATGAAACTGAAAGAAAGCAAACCCAAAAAGAACAAAGAATAAAGCCATTGTAAATGCCATCTGCTACTTGCGTTCTATGTTTGTGTCTTCGTAACCATATCCCTAACTCTAACCCAATATGAAATCTTCGTAATTCCGCGCCTTCACGGCGTCACACTCCTTCCTGTACCCTGGCGCCGGCCCGTTGTACCTCGTCAGTGACCTTTTTTGCTTTGTCTTCAAATTCTTGTTGACGCCCGTCATCCACGAATCCACGTCGTTGGCGAGCAGCCCCTCGCCCAGCTTCTCCACGTGCTTGTACCAGTTGTCCATCTTTTCTTGCGTCGGATGGACGAAGGTGATGTTGTTGTCGCGCGCCCAGGTGATGAAGTCGGCGACCCAGTCGACGGCGTACTCGATACTCCTTGGGATGTTGCCAAACATTTGATGAGGGCCCATGATCTGTACCTACGTGTTAGCGGGGTGCTTCTCTTATTTCCGGACGCAACTGAGAGGTCTCAGGCTGGTTGTCTCAGGGGTAAGGGCAGGCGGTTTCCCCGGAGACAGCATCAAGTAAAAAGGTCAAGCGAGCATCAATCCGAGCACCTACCATAAACATATTGGGAAAATCCATCTGCGCAAAGGTCAGCATCAATCCACATCGAAACCGAAAACTTCCAGAAAATAAAGAACTCACCACCGTAAGCCCCAGGTACGTCTGAATCCCACCCGCCCACGTCTCCTTCAACTTCTTCCCCCCCAGCCCCTGAAAATCCACAGCCCCAAAACTCCCCGTCACCGCATCGAACCCCGTCGCGTAAATCAGCACATCAAGCTCATACTCCTCGGTCCCCGTCCTCACACCCCCCGGCGTAATCTCCTGTATCGGATCCTCGCGGATATCCACCAAGTGCACATGCGGCTCGTTAAACGCCTCGTAGTACCCGCTCTCCAGCGGCACCCGCCGCGTGCCGAACCCGTGGTTCTTGGGAATCAACTTCTCCGCCAGGACGGGGTCCTTGACCCTCTTCCGGATCTTGTCGGCGTGGAAGTCGCTGTACAGCTTATTCGCAACGGGGTCGGTAAAAATGTCGGTCGAAACCGAGAGCACCTTTGCGAAGCCCGGCTGCTGGAAGAGCTCCTCCCAGCGCGCAAACAGCTCGTCGCGCGAGTAGTCGGTGGTCTTGCGGTAGTCGGTCACGTGGGTGAAGCACGAGTAGGACTCGAGGCACTGCTGGAAGATTTCGGGGTAGCGCGCGCGGATGGCGGCCATTTCGGGCTCGGTGATTTTGGAGTTGCGCAGCGGCGCCGTCCAGTTTGGGGTGCGTTGGAAGATGTGCAGGGAGCCGCACATGGGGTAGATTTCCTGGATGGTTTGGATGGCGGTGGCGCCCGTGCCGATGATGCCGACGCGCTTGCCGGCGAGGGAGGAGTGGTCGGCCGGCCAGCGCGCCGTGTGCCAGGCGGCGCCGGAGAAGGTCTCGACGCCGGGGATGTCGGGGAGGGTGGGCTGGTTGAGGATGCCCATGGCCGTGATGAGGTAGCGCGTCGTGTAGGTGCGGGCGGACTCGTCGGTGAGCAGCCAGTGGTTGCCGGGCGATTGGAAGTGCGCGGATTGGATGCGCGTGTTGAACTGGATGTCCTTGGCGAGGTCGAACTTGCGCGTAAAGTATTGGATGTACTTTAGCGTTTCGGGCTGCGGGGAGAATTGCTCGGTCCAGTGCCACTCGTCGAGGAGCTCTTGGGAGAAGGAGAAGATGTACGAGTAGGATTCCGAGTCGAAGCGCGCGCCGGGGTAGCGGTTCCTGGACGTAGAGTTAGAAGCTGTGAAAAAAAGGGGGTTGTTTACTTCAGGGGTAAACGTCAGGAGCAAGTGCTTACCAGAACCAGGTGCCGCCCTCTGCTTCGCCTGCCTCGAGTACCTTGACTCTCAGACCGAGTTGGCGCATGCGGTGCAAAGAGTAGAGGCCGCTGAGACCGGCGCCGACAATGATGACATCGTAGTCTAGGTCCTTGTTCGCCTCCGCAAAGGCCGACATGGTGGCGGTGGTTCGTGTATGTGTGTGCGATGTGGCTTCGGTAAGGGGCCTAGGTACGGTATCGAGTTTGTGACAATGAATTGAAGTTGGATGCAAAAGCTGATAGCAAAAATAGAGGTTTGGTCGACCTGTAGATCAGCACGTCGCGTCTGGCTATATGGCCCGCGTCGCGGGGTTGAGGGGTCCGTTGACGGCATTCAGGGGTTCTCATTCTTCCCCGGATCCATGCGGGGTTCCCCCTTCCCCGACTTCTCGTCAGCTCCACCTCCGCACCGCTCGTGTTCCCAAATTCCCATTTGCTTCCCCGCATTGTCGCCTCCGCATTCCCGCCCGGTATTCCATTTTGGGATGTTGCCGTGGCCCGGCCATCTCGAGTGCCAATGCCGTGGACCTGTGCCGGGTGCCGGGTCCGATATCGACTACTGCATAGGTAGACAACGAGCGATTTCTAGCCAAGCACACAGGCGAGCGGGAGACAAGACGGGCTAGCAACGACAAGAAAGATAGGACGAACGGGCCAAGGGATTTTGTCTTTCTCATTACTCAGTCCTTGCCACTTTGGGCAAGTATCGAATGCTTATCAAGGTGCTTGCCACTAGCCGACGTCAAGCCAGTCCCTTTGACTTCCAATACACCTCCATGTCCCGAAAAAATGCCCATTTTGTCTTTTGGCCCAGCCCCTTTTCCTTCCAATCGTTCAGAGGCTCCGGGAAGTGCGGCACCAGGTCGCGCACAGTTGAATCATGCGCAATAATCACCAGGACATTGTCAAGGCAGTCTAGCTCCTGCAGCTTCCCCATGGTGCGAGTGGCGAGCGGGATGTCCGCCCCAAACGTCATGTCGTAGAGCGTGTCAGTCGCCTTCCTGCCCCGTGACGTCTGCAGTTCCTCCCAAGCGTGGCCCGGGCAGAGCGACGGCATGCCAGTACCAGATGGGTGGCACGGATGCGGTGTGATGCTGTCTGGAACCGGCAGATGGACCGAAGGCCTAAAGATGCCTGCATAGTGGCAGACGTCGCCGCCCAGGAGAACGAAACTGTCTGGGCCACTGGTTGTCCTGGCGAGGCCGCAGAGATGGCCTACCGCGTGGCCAGGGCTGTCGAGGAGGTAAAAGGACCCATCACCAAAGTAGTCGTAGGCTTGAAAACCACCAATGGTAAGAGACTTGTCGCCAGAAAACTCAATCTCAACCAGCTCTCGTTCGCTTCAGTCGTTAGCTCAAGGTTGACCAGAAATGACGGTGCTAGACTCACGCGTAGTCGCGCTCAAGCAGAGGCGAATCTGGGTTGGCCGGGTATCCCGGCAGCATAGCCCCCTTGAACCCAGGTCCAACAATAAGATTGGTCGTCTTGGGAAATGTGGACGGATCGCCAATGTGGTCCCAGTGCCAATGGCTGGTTTCAATCAGCTTCTGCACGTCAAAGCAACAGCTCGTTACTAACCTCCAAATCACAGCTTCAATCTCGTCGAGACTCACACCGCCCGCCTCGAGAATGTCGCTGACGCCCCCCTTGATGTCAATCGTGTAGCCTGTCGTAGGAAGGTAGTCTGTGATCTTTGGCGAGTGATTCTGGTAGTCCTTTCGGATGCCGAGATCGAACACCAGCTTGCGGCCAGAGGGGTGTTCGAGGAGGAAGGAAAACGACGGCGAGTCTTTGAATCTGTCCAGGCCAGGTACATCAGGGGCCATGAAGCGCTTCAGAATGGCCGGCCCAAAGTTGACCGGGTTGATGAGCTTCACCGAGACGGTCTGGCCCCCAGAGGGGAGTGTGACTGGGGATTGTGTGGCGGCCATTGCGGTGGTTGTTGCAATATTCAGCGCTGTCTGCGTTGCTAGTGATGCCTGTGCTGCGTGTGTTGAGACTCTTCGCATCATTTCCGTAAAGACGACTAAAAGTCAACTGTCAACAACCTCATTGCCAATGTTTCCCATTCCGGCTCGGCGTATCTTGCGGGGTACCTTCACCGGCCGGGGGGTCGAGGTGCATTAGCTGGCCCGGGGATCCCAGCAACCCCACACGTTGTCCGACCAGCTCTCGGTGGTGGCAATGGGTAATCCTTCGGCGGGTCCGGGATATCTGAATTCGGTCTAATACGCCGAGTAGCTCCTCCACCACGTCCTTGGACCGGCAGGGCAAAGTCTGGATTGAATCTCCATCCGCCAGTACTTCTCACCATCTCGCCGTGACACGCTTCGGCTCACCCTGTCACTCCCAGCCAGAAACGGAGATCGCGTGCTGCGTTGTCACCTCAGAACTACCGGTCTGCAGCGTTGGCCTTGTCAGGTCGTCCACGCCGACCTGCACCCCGTGTTTTCCCCACACTTGGCAAGGAACCAGCACTTCACGGCCGCCAGCTCGCATCCGGGGTGACAGGCATTCCGGCCGGGGCCAGACAAACCTCCAGGGGCTCTGCCGGACATACAAAAACCAGGCTTGTGGAACGTATCTGGGAACTCGATCAGCAGCTCTCTTGCTCCCCATCTCCTGCCTTCTCAAGTCTCATCCAACTGGCAGTTGAGTCTTCCCATCATCATGTCCTCCTCCGAGAAGCCCGAAGTCTCGACGGCCGAGCTGTCCGACAACAGCCGCGATGTCGAGGCTCCCAACAAGGCCGAGGTCATCGTCGATACGGTCCACACCGACGAGGCCATGAAGGTCCTTGCCGCCTACACGGGCGAGCAGACATGGACCGACGACGAGGAGAAGAAGATCCGCCGAAGGATTGACTGGAAGGTCCTGCCGATCCTCTTCTTGACGTACACTCTCCAATACTACGACAAGGCCATGATCTCGCAGGCTGTACGTGTACCCTCAGACCTTTGCAGCAAGGCATCGTGCTAACGTGAGAAAGGCGCTGTTTGGTCTCCGTGAGGATCTGGGGCTGACTGTCGGCAACCGCTATTCGTGGATGGCGTCCATCTTCTACCTTGGCTTCATCATTGGCGCCTATCCCTGCATGGTGCTTGCCCAGCGATACCCTGTCGAGCGCGTGGCCTGCGGGACCGTCACCCTGTGGGGCCTCTGCTTGATTCTCACCACCGTGTGCGTCAACTACCAGGGCGTCTATGCCCAGCGTTTCTTCCTCGGATTCCTGGAAAGCGGCATCAGCCCCATGTTCATGCTCATCGTCGGCTCCTGGTACCGCAAGGAGGAGCAGGCCATGCGCATGGGTGTGTGGTACTGCTGCACTGGATACGTTTCCATCATCTCGCCCCTGATCAACTATGGCTTCGGTCTGATTGGCGGCGGCGTCTCGTCGTGGCGGTACATGTACTACTTTGGCGGAGCCATCACCATGGCCTGGGGTATTGCTCTGTACTGGCTGCTGCCCACCGACCCCGTCAACGCCCGCGGCTTCAATGAACGCGAGAGGTACATCATGGTGGCCCGCCTGCGAAGCAACAACTCTGGCGTCCGAAACACCCACTTCAAGGGGGACCAGGTCCTCGAGCTCATTACCGATCTCAAGTTCTGGCTGCTCTTTTCCGTCTCTCTGCTCAGCATGATCGCGAACGGTCCCATCTCGGCCTTCATCCCGGTCATCATCCGTGGCTTTGGCTTCAGCTCGCTCAACTCGCTGCTCTTGCTCTGCCCTGCCGGTGCTTGGGCTGGCACCATGATGCTGCTCTTCTCGTACTTGGCCTTCAAGCTCAAGAACGCCCGCACCTATCTCATCTTCATCGCCCAGCTGGGTACCGTCCTTGCGTGTCTTCTCCTGTGGAAGCTGCCAATGGGCGCCAAGGTTGGCTTGCTCTTTGGAACAACTCTTCTGCCCACCCTCGGTGCTGGTTATGCTGTCCTCATGGGCCTGCAAGTCGCCAACACGGCCGGATACACCAAGCGCTCAATTGCCAGCTCCGGTGTCTTTATCGGCTACTGTATCGGTGAGTTTGACCCCAATGAATTGCGAGAAATTGATGCTGACACTCGACAGGCAACTTTGTCGGCCCCTTGTGCTTCGAAGAAAAGGATGCTCCACGCTATGCTCCGGGCTTCATCATCGTGCTCATCACAGCACTGGTTGCGGCCGGTCTCATTCTCGTGTACCGTTTCCTCTGCGTCTGGGAGAACCACAGGCGCGACAAGGCGGGCACGCTGGAGGGCTTTGACCACGCGTATGAGGATGACTTGACTGATCGGACCAACAAGCAGTTCCGCTATGTCATCTAGGGGAAGACTTGGTTGGGATTTTGGTAGTGTGGTGGCAAAATTATGCGGGCAAATTGGGAATGAGGGGGATTTTGGCGGGGTCGAGAACCGCGGGTTTGTGGGAGGAAAGCGCGCCGCGTCTAATATCGAATAACTGGCTGTGGCTGGCACTGGCAAAAATACAGAGCTTTACAAACGATGATGGAGAAGTGACTAAGAATTCCTGCAGCGCGGGAAGCCGCAAAGGATGCGATCTTTGTGCTGTGGAGACGAGAATCACGCGTCGCGTGCGCCAGCAAAATGGGGGTGGCAGGCATTCTGTCAAGTTTGCCCCTGATTGGGGGCCAGTTTGTTGACTTTTCTCCACCTCGGGGCCCCGCATTCTCCGCATTCCCCCTCTCTTGGCAGGCCTCCGGAGGGTTCCCGTTCCCGATGCCGCGATTTCCATCCGCTCCCATCCAAGTTTGAGTGCGGGAAACAGACTTTCGCATTTGACGACAGCAGTATCACCCGCGACATCATGACAGAGTTTGTAGGCGACTGGATTACATTCGACAATCAGCAGCCCAAACGCAAACGCGCAGATCTCGTGTGCTCAGCGTGTCACGCCAAGAAAATCAAGTGCGACCTCCAGAATCGGAGCGAGGGCGAGAAATGCTCTGGCTGTTACGCGACGGGAAGCGACTGTCAGATTCGCCCAAGCAAGCGCAAGAAAAGTTCGCATTCCAGCACCGTCCAGGACCCGAGTCAGGACACAATCACCGTCACAAGCCATGACCCAGAGCAAGAGCCGCGACAACCGTTGCCTCTCGTTCGCCCATCAACAGCGACGGCGACGGTAATAACGGCAACCGCAGCGGCAACGGCGTCAGCGCCATCAGGAGCCCGTACAGATCCCGGGATACCACCGCCGTCTTCCCGCATCAACGAAACTTCTCCATCACACCACACCGCAGAGCTCATCACTGGCGTAGCAACAGGGAGGAGCAACCCAAGTGACGTTGATACCGGATTCCTCCACGTCTTTGGTCCTGAAACGAACGCAGACGCCGAGCAGCAGGAGCTGGAGGCAACCCTCGACTATGGCTATGGCCATGCAGACTCCAGACAGCAAGAATTGCAGCAAATCTACGCCGACACCTACGTGGAATTTTGCTATCCCTGGTGTCCGGTACTCGACGTCGATCGCATCCTAGAAGACACAGCACGCTCTCCACTCTTGGCAAATGCACTCGCAGTCGCTGGTAGTCACATTCGTCCTCCACTACTACCTCATGACGGACCTGCAGCCTACTACAAGCGAGCAATATCCCTGTTCTACAATGATGAAGAGTCGGACGGGATCACAACGCTGCAAGCCGTCGCTCTTTTCTACTGGTGGGCGCCGCGGTCCATCTCCATTGCTCATCGACACTCTTCATGGTGGTGGACATCTGTCCTCATTCGCCATGCCCAGCAAATGAACCTGCACCGCGAGCCCAGTCCTAGCCAGCCGCTTCACCAAACCCTCAACCTCAGTCTCCGCCGACGCATCTGGTGGACAGCCTTCGCCCGCGAGCGCCTCACTGCGCTCTGCCAAAGCAAACCTTGCATCATTGACCCTTCAGACTGCAACATCGCGCCGCCGTCTCTGTCCGACTTCCCTTCATCTCCGACGCTACAACGAAAGGCTGAGATATTCATCCACTGGGTTGCTCTCTGCGCCATCATCGGCCGGGTAGCCAAGGCCCTCTCCCGACCAGGAGCTCCCTTTCCCGCTCACCTGCGCCAGGAGCTCGTCGACTGGGTCTCTTCTCTCCCGCCCCACCTGCAGCTCCCAATCACTCGCCCTCGCACCGCCTCCTTTGACCGCGACGTCCACCAGTTGCATCTCCCGTATTTAACGACGATTATCGTTCTTCACCTTCGCCGCTCCGCGCATGACCTGCCGCAAGCATTGCCGCCAGCGATTCTTGCAGCCTCATGCATAGTGCGTATCCTACGAGATATTCTGTCACGGGGAAACGCACGGTTCCTAATGGCCATCACCTGCTGGTACAGCGGAACAGCGTTTACGGCCTTGCTGCAGGCGACGAGGATCTCGAAGCTGGCAAAGGACGCAAACGATGGGTTGGACGTTCTCACAAACGCGGTGGAGGAGCTGCAGAAGATGTGGGGGAGCGCAAGAGTCATTCGACAAGGGTTCGATCGGCTGCGGATTGGGCACTCTGGTCCAGAAGGAAGGGCGGGATTAGATGGCTTGGGAATGGCAGCGAGGACTGGCGGAGGCCAGAACGGGGTCCCGCTCGCGGCTGCGGGACGAAGCGCGCGTCCGCATGCTAACGGCAATGGCGTGAGCCTCCTTGACTCTGGTGCCTCGGAGGAGCGAGACTTTGACTGGCCTTTGCTGTTTCCGTTTGTCACACCAGAAACCAACGGCATTGCAAGGGTTTTGCTGCAAGGAGACGAGCCTGGCATGGCTACGAGGTTTCCGTCGCCTGAAGGACTGCTGTTCCAGGACGCGTTTATGGTGGACTATCACGGCTTGCTGGGGCCGTTTGAGACGACGGATCTCTTTGGGTTCGGAGACCTGCCCCTGGGTGGCATGTGATGTTGGACAAGAATTTGAGGAAAACTTGAATGATAAAGGAAAAAGATTGCTTTCATGACAAGGAAATGGTCTACCAGAGATCTATCTATTATACATCTACTCCTTGAGCACCTCGGCCTTCTCGACGTACCACGACAAGTCGCTGTTCTCGTCCATCTCGAAGGCGGTGAAGCCGTTGCCCATGAAGCGGAACGGATTCGCCGTGTTGTACTCGATCTCAAAGTCCTCGGCCCGAATTTCGCTCAGAATCCGCTGAAACAGATGGGCACTACCCCCGAACAGCGCCGTGACGCGGCCATCGACCTTGCCCCTCTTGTACCAACTGCTGCAATTGCCCGTCCACACCAGCGTCTTGTGCACCTCGTCACACATGCGGAGGAAGGCGTCCTGTACGCTCCTCTTGGGGTGGACGGCTTTGATGTCCTCGGTCGCCATCTTCCGGATCCACTTGACAAAGTAGTCCCCGGTCCAGTTGAGCGACTCAACGAGGGACCCGTGTCCGCCGAGGCAGTTTGGTCCCATCATCTAATGAACGTCTGTCAGTACATCACGTTGGTTCGTTCAGGGGCGAGAGCAGAAGTTCTTACCATCCAGTAGTTGGGGTAATTGTTGGTCGCCACGCTCATGTAGCTCCCCGGGTCCTCCTTCCACTCCTCGGCCAAGTCGACGTCCTTGTTGAGCCCAACGATGGGGTACCGAGGGCGATGGCTGACGTCGAACCCTGTCGCGCACACAACAACGTCACACTCAAACGACTTGCCGTCGGCTGTGTGGACGGCGTTCTCGGAGATGCGCACAATCGGGCTGTTGGTCAGGTCGCAGTTGGGCTGCAGGAAGCTCTCGAGGTACCCCGGCCCCGGCGTGATGCGTCGGCACCCCAGCTCCCACTTGGGAATCAGCATGTCGCACAGCCGCTCGTCGTGGTTCAGCTTCTCGGCCATCTGCGCCGCCGCAACCCGCATGCCCTCCTGGTTGTTCTCGCCCTTGATGAACAGGAAGAAGGACTTGTTGCTCCTAGCAATGATGCCCTTTCTGTGCTGCAGGTGCTGCTCGGGGTCCTTGAACCGCTTGCGCTCCTCGGGCGTGTACTTTGGGTTCGGATCCGCGTCCTCCCGTCCGAGGTGCTTGGCCGGCGGCGCGCGGTAGTACACCCACGCGGGGCCGCGGACAAAGTTCATGACGGTCGTGCCCTCCAGCTTCGCCATCTGCGGCACGATTTGGATGCCGCTCGAGCCGTTCCCAATCACGGCGATGCGCTTGCCGGAGTAGTCGAACTTGTGGTCCCACCGCGCAGAGTGCGTCACATGCCCCTTGAACACGTCCCGCAGCCCGGGAACGCTCGGCCAGTTCTCATGCACCAGCACGCCCTGCGCCGAGATCAGCACGTCGCACCGCTCCGTCCGCTGCACGCCCCCGCACTCGACTTTGACTTCCCACTCGCCCTTCTCCTGATCCCACCACGCGCCGACCACGCGCGTGTTGAGCTCCAGGTCGCGATCGAGATGCCACTTCTTGACCGTCCGCTTGATGTACGCCAAGATGTCGGCGCCGCTCGCGTAGAAGCGCTCCCAGTCCGGGTTCGGGTCGAAGGGAAACGAGTAAATGTGCGCCGGCACGTCGCACTGCACGCCGGGGTACGTGTTGAGCAGCCAGGTGCCGCCGACGTCGTGGAGGGCTTCGAAGATCTTGTGCGAGACCATGTCCTTCATGTCGGGGAAGCGGTGCTGGAACTTGTGCGCCATGAGCAGGCCCGAGAAGCCCGCGCCGATGGTGATGACGCGGATGCGCCGCGTGGGCGTGTAGGCGAAGTGGGCGGGGAGGGTGAAGGCGGGGTCGGTTGCGTCGGAGGAAGCGGCTGCGGCGACGGCGGCGATGGCGGTGCGGAGGTGGTCTGCGCGGGTGCCGGTGCTGACTTCGGGGAACTCGACGGCTTCTTGTCGGAGAGGGGGCGTGGAGGGGGAAGGTGTGATTGGTGCCGGGTCGGCGGTGGTGGTGCTGAGGATGTGGCCCATGGTGGAGGGGGCGGCGGTTGTGTCGGGCGTTGTTGGTGGGAGTTGGGATTCTTCGAAGGCGGTCATGGTTGTGTGTGGGAGCGGGGGTATTGTGGCTGCTGACATGGCGAGGTGAGAAGAAGCTGTCAGATATAGAGAAGTGGTGGTTGACGTTGTTGGTGAAGGTATGGAGTGAGTGTTGGATTCACCACGCGGTCAACAATTCATCGGACGATCTTGGCCGATGCGGCTCACGACGTGGCATCCCGCGCTCGCTCGCTCGCGCGTGGCAAACGCCGAGCGGTGGCCCTCGGCCGGCAGCCGTCCGGTCATCAGGATCCCCTGTCACTGTTGTCCGGCGCTCAGGAACGGGCATGCCGGCGTGAATTCAGGGACTTGGCGCCGAGAGTTGGGACGGCATCTCCACATCGGCTATCCAAAAGGAGATACCCGACTGCCGGTCCCGCAAATCGCCCCAACCAGACAGTGGGGGATGCGGAGAAGCTAGGGGAACCGGGGCCCCTGTGCTCCTGTGGAGTGAGGGGTTGAGGGGTCGAGCGAGGGGTTGCCATTGTCCCGAGATCACCACCCGGCACAAGGCGATGGGCGGATCTCCATCATCGCCAAAGAGATGCCGTGCAACAATGGATCGCAGCGTAAAGAGGGCTCCTTGGCCGGGCCCAGTTGATGCATTTCCCCAGATTTCCATCCCCAGTTTCGATCTTGACTTCCCCGGATTTTCACGCCCCTGACCTCTTCCTGACTTACCCCTGACACATCCACTTCGTCCAAACAACTTCCAGAAAGAAGGATACCGCCAAAATGCCCCTCCCCCGCTACGAGTACACCGGCCCCATCGACCACACGGTCGTCCCCGACCGCTCCGTCTGCGTCAACCAATCCGTCATCATCACGGGCGGCGCCAACGGCATCGGCGAAGAATGCGTCCGTCAGTATGTTGCGGCGGGTGCGTTTGTGACGTTTGGCGACATGGCCGACCGCGGCTTTGAGATCGAAAAGGAGCTCAACGCCAAGGCTGGAAAGGAGGTGTGCGCCTTTGCCAAGGTGGACATTCGCGACTGGGAGCAGCAAAAGGCCATGTTTGAGACGGCCAAGACGAGGAGTCCCGAGAAGAGCGTCGATGTGGTGATTGCGAATGCGGGCATCAGCAGGAGTTCGGGGGATAGCTTGTGGAACTTGGATGGTGAGTGCCTCGCATAACTTTTTGGGTTGGGGAACTTGAAGGAAGCAAGACTGACTGACAGGGCGCAGACAAGAACGGCGAGCCGACCAAGCCAGATCTCAACATCGTCAGGGTGAATGTCGACGGGACGCTGTACACATGGAAGCTGGCGGTGCACTACTTCAGGCAACAACCTGATGTTCCTGAGCGGGATCGGTGCTTCATCATGACGGGTAGCATGGTGGCCTGGATCGACTCTCCTGTGAGTTATCGCTGCCGTTGGAGCTCGCCCCTCGACTTCAAAGCTGACTCGACCAGGGAAACTGGGAATACACGGCCACCAAGTACGCTCTCCGAGGCTTCATGCGCGCGGCGCGTCGCAACAGCTGGGAGCAGGGCATCCGCATCAACTACGTCGCGCCTTGCTGGATCAAGAGCGCTATCCGCACCGCCGAGTACGAGAAGTGGCTCGAGGACAGGGGGATCCAGTTTGGCGAGCCCGCCGACTGCGCTGGTTGCATGATGAGAATCTCCTGCGACAAGACGGTCAATGGTATGTTCCCTGAGAGTATCTGGACTTACATAACACTGACATGGATTGATATACAGGCCACTCCCTCATGATCACCCCCCGGTCCGTCGCCAAGGAGGGCTTCATGGACGTTGACAGAGACGACTACAGGGATACGCCGGACGATGCGTACATGAAGGCGACGCAGGCGACGCAGCTCGTCATTATTGAAGACAAGTGGCTGGACGACTACAAGGTCAGGACATACAAGGATTGAGCGGGGACTGCGCTGACGGAAGTCCAGAAGCCTCAAGGTCGGTACTAGACGAGCCACGCGGGGTAATTGTAGGTATAACGATTAGGAATGAATGAGAAGAAGAAAAAAAACTGCTGAAAGCGATGAAAGCAGATAGCTATTCTGCTGTCGGTGAGGTGAAGGCTCTCTTGCCGCTGTCGTTCCTGCCTTGGGAATATTTTACCCATTGCTCGCCTGGCATCTGAAACTCCTCCCCCTCCTCCTCTCTCACCTCCCACAACGCCACCTTACCCCCGACTCCC